>JAAMXS010003370.1:0-27923 GCA_019693525.1 Cylindrotheca fusiformis | reverse complement strand
ACATGGGTGACATCTTGAGGAACATCAAATTCATCTTGATCGGGTCCACCTGTATAAACAAAGATGTGTGGATTTATACAATAATACGAGTCGGAACCAGCAGTTGTTGTTATTGCCAGTAGTGATGATAATAATATACACCCATAAAAGGCATTCGGTCCGATCGATGTGGCGGCAGGTGAAATCTTTGGAGATAGTTGAAGTGTCGTCAAGGACTTGCAATCATAAAAGGCATATTGTTCGATGCGTTCGACGGACAAGCCTTTGACGTGCTTCAGGCTGGTACATTTGACAAAGCATTCATTCGGAATGACAGTAATATGAAGTGGAAGATGAACTTCCAACAATGATAAACATTTGTAAAAGCAAGCTTCTCCAATCGATTCCACAGTTTGAGGAATGACAATGTCTTCGAGGTCGGAACATTCTTCAAATGTTCCAGGAGACAATTGTTTCACATCTTCTGTAATTTGAACCACTTGAACGTGTGCTGGAACGTCAGCATCCTCGTCTGTAAACAAAAAGAATAAACCATCATCATCATCATTGTCGTTGCTGTCGTCAGTAGCTGCAGAACTAGTAGTGCTACTGCCACTACTGCTACTACTACTACTCTCCTCATCGTCCTCCTCGTTGTCGGAAGAACTGACAGAGACAGATTCCGAACTAGAGGTTGTTGTTGCCAATTCGAACTCTTCGTACGATGACGTGGACGTTGACGACGGCAAAGATGATGGCGATGATGACTCCATCATGATTGGATCTGCAAAGCATATAGAGTATAGATGGAATGAATGTGCACAGTGTATTGTATCGCTCTTTGTCACTCTCTTATAAAATGGCAATGATGAAATGATGATATGGTGATGGTTTAAAGCTCTCTTGTTTTTTTGTCATATAAATCCAACAAATGGAAACAATGCGACAATAGTTTTTGTTATGAGAATACCTGTCTTGTTTCGTGTCGCATTCATGTCAATTCGTGATTGACTGTAATGACTCTTCTCAATAACTACTAGTATACACTCTCTTTTAAAAAGAAGATTATTAAGATCTATATACTCTATCTATTAGATCTACAGTATACTTCTATCATTTTATTATAGCTATCTCCTCCTTGGAGCATACGTATACGAGTAATAGAAGGGATCATGATGGTGCTCCTCGATTCAAGTGTTGAAATATATATAACCAAGAACCATTCGTGCTCCCAGAGTGTTTTCTTCTTTGCTTTTTACGTTTCGGTTTTAGTACAAAAGCAATATGACGTATGACTTTTGTTCTCTTTCAAAACGTGTTGTTTGGTTTTTTTGGTTCTCAGCTTTTTGTTGGTGCTGAATACCCCCCCTCGTCTTTTTTGCTTTCTTGTTGTTATTTTATTGTCAGCACGAGATGCGAGGTTGGACTTTTTCTTCTTCTTCTTCTTTTTTGGTATCATCCACCATCTCCTGACATCAGTCTGTCCGTCTCAATCTCTCTCTGGATGAGTTGTTCCACTCCCCATCAATATAGTAACCTAAGTCAACAGGGCATATACCCTGACAACGAATATGGAAGAAATATCGAGGGCATATCCAACAAACTATTTACTATATATATGTATGATCCTATATTGAATCGTTATACGTGAAGTGAGTTGGACTATATATCCTGCTTTTGAATGCTATTGCTATAGTTCTATAGTATACTAGTATTGTATATTCAAACATGAGTCTAATAGTAATGACGTACAAGCACCTTTTAATAGGTCTCTTTCCCTTTTTCATTGTTGAAATTGGTCATCATCACCACCACTAGTACTACTAAGACGACGACGTGGATTGTGAGCGGAATTGGATATTGCAGATCGCAATTCTTCCAATTCACGTTTCCGTCGTTTGATATCACTGATCGAATTCATTCGATTCAAGGATGATGGCCTTGTTTTGGATCGTTCCGATAGAATGGAAGCAAAGGTACGATGAGATCCAGAATCAAGGCTGGATGCATCATCGGGTAAATGAGATACGACCGTGCTGGCCGAAGAAAGGACCAATTCCGATGGTAAACCGGTAGGTTTACTACTAGTATTGTTGTTGTTGGGCCTAGTATTACTCGTCCCTTCCATAATGATGCCATCACTCTTGCTGCGATTGTGTTCTTGCTTCTTTTGTTGGGGTGTTTGTGATTGTTTCATGGTGATGCTTCCCTTTCTCCCTCTTCGTTTTGTGCTGGATCGTCGTTTCGTAATAGTTGGACGATTCGGATACAGAAATGCTTCAATTTCATCATCCGTGACATTTCCACCACCGGAACGGGTCGAATAATCATTCATTCCAAAGCCATTGTTTTTATTCTTGTTGTTGTTGGAAGTTGTAGTTGTTGTTGTTGTTGTATGTAAACTCTGTTCTCGATGAATTGATCGTGATACCTTGTTTCGACTGGATTTCATCCAATTCGGTGTTGTCGGTACCGATGATGATGCTTCCGATGCATTGGAACTCCGTCGTTTCATCATCCTTCCATGACGACTATTACCATGTTTGCTCGCCGACGACCGAAAACTATGCGAGGATCCTCCCGCATCCAAACTTCTTTCCTTTGCTGCAGCAGCCTTGATGGCCACTTTGTCGCCATCGTTATCACTATTGTTGTTGTCATCATCATTCAAATCCATTTCACCACTCGTCGTCGTCATGTCCTCGCTGATGATCAATCCTCCATGATCATCACTCGATAAGAGATCACAATCATCTACTTCCTCTTGTTCCATATCCTCTTCTTCTTCTTCTTCTGAAGAAGAAGTAGATACTTCTTCTTTGAGTGTTTGAACCATCCGTTGAAGGATGGCCAATTTTTTCTTTCGTGCCTTTCGCATCGCCTTGATGGTAGCCATACTTTCTGGTTTCAATGCATCGTAATACGTCTCTTGGATATGTTTCAACCGTTGTTTCCAATTAGGAGTTTGATGGAATAAAAATATAATGACAGAATTCCATGCTTCCGATTGGGCCGCTCGTTGATGTTTTAATATCATGGCAATGTGTAACCGCCGTAACAAAAAGGCCTCAAAGAAGGAAAATATATTAAATGACAAAACATTCGATTGATGGACAAGAGCAGTGGATGTCGTCGTCGTCGTTTTCGTCGTCTTGGTTGATGTTCCCTGTGTTGTTGTTGTTGTTTTCTTCTTTTTTTTCATTTTGGATTCGGCTTCTTCTGCTTGCAATCTTGCCTTGTGTTCGGACAATGTCAATGTATCGACCGATTTGTGTTCTCCTCGAGCCTTCTTTTGTTGTCGTTGGATCGCCGACGCGTTGACAATTTGAACATATTCCCAAAAACTCATATATTTTTTGGCATCTTCTCCTCGTCGATGCAATAAGAATTTACGTTTGTATACCTTCATTTCCAATTCATAAATTTCCTCCTCTTGATTACATCGTATTTCTTTTCCCATTTGTTTCATCAAATACAATTCTTCCCTCACACGTTCAATCTCATCATTCAATTTGACGATTGACGGATCCTTGGCATGTTGTTGTTGATGACGACGATGGATTTTGTCCTTCTTTTGGTCGTTGCCACCGCCACCACCATCTTCGACACTTGGACCTTGTCCCATGGTGGAATAGAACTATTTAGATTATAGGTCGTTTTGGTGCGGTCTCGAAAAAAGAGAATGATGACCCTTCATCACCCTTCATTCAACAACACATCATGAAAAAGGGTGGGTGTGTGGCAAAAACTGCGAAACGATCGACACACAAAAGACTTAGCCATGCAGTATAATTTATTAGCTTTCTTCGAGATTCTTTTTTTATTAAATAAGTAATAAATACAAGCTTCTCTTTTCTAACGAGCCAGCCTGTTGAAGCCGATGGAAGTAGTATGAATGTTTTCTTCTTTTTACGATCGAGCACGCACTGGAAGACCTCTTATTTTTGGTTGTTGCCAACATATATATATTGATAAGTGTATTGTCCCATCCATTGACTGTCAACGGAAGTTGGAACGGAAACAGTTTTGTTCTAGCTAGTAATAATTGTCAAACGTAGACAGCAGCACTGGAGATCTCGTGAATGTATTGGCATACATTACTAGGAGTAGACACTTCACGAGAGCAGGGCACACACTCCTACCTCCTACGTATTCTTTCGTATTTAGACCCGCCACCCCATCCGTCATGATTGAATATATGGTATAGCCGAGTAACTAAGAACGAAACGATGACAATTTCTGGAAGTATATATATATATATGAATGCTGTTGATGTGGCTGTGTTGTAAATTGATGAGGACGATTTCATCATCCATGATGATACAGCACGAGGATGAAGATGATGTTTGGATTTATACTGATGGCGAAGACGTGGTGGTTCCAGCATTAGTGAGACGAGTAAGGATTGCTGAGAATGTTACAAGAATTCCAAACAAGGCATTTCAACGTTGCAAAGGCTTGCAGAGACTCCGTCTGAATGAAGGACTCGGATGGATTGGACAAGGATCTTTCTCTCAATGCGAATCGTTGACAGCAGTAAACATTCCGTCAACTGTCAAAGTGATTGATAAAAATGCGTTCAATCGATGCAAACTCTTGGAGAGACTCGTTTTGAATGAAGGGCTCGAACGAATTGGAGTGTGCTCTTTCTCTGGTTGCAGATCTTTGACAGAAGTGAACATTCCGTCAACTGTGAATGTGATTGATGATTCCGCATTCAAAGACTGCACAGGCTTGGTGAGACTCGTTCTGAATGAAGAACTTGAACGAATTGGAGAGAGTGCTTTCAAAGGATGC
This sequence comes from Cylindrotheca fusiformis, assembly GCA_019693525.1. Taxonomy (NCBI): domain Eukaryota; phylum Bacillariophyta; class Bacillariophyceae; order Bacillariales; family Bacillariaceae; genus Cylindrotheca; species Cylindrotheca fusiformis. The sequence continues at coordinate 23,147 of JAAMXS010003370.1, read as the reverse complement.
AAATCTTTGACAGAAGTAAACATTCCGTCAACTGTCAAAGCGATTGATTATCGTGCATTCCAAGACTGCAGAGGCTTGGTGAGACTGGTTTTGAATGAAGGACTTGAACGAATTGGAGAACAAGCTTTCTGTCGATGTGAATCTTTGACAGAAGTTATCATTCCGTCAACTGCTGTCAAAGTGATTGATAATGTTACATTCCAAGACTGCAGAGGCTTGGTGAGACTGGTTTTGAATGAAGGACTTGAACGAATTGGAGAACAAGCTTTCTGTCGATGCGAATCTTTGACAGAAGTTATCATTCCATCAACTGTCAAAGTGATTGATAGATTTGCGTTCGATGGATGCAAACTCTTGGAGAGACTGGTTTTGAATGAAGGACTCGAACGAATTGGAGTGTGCTCTTTCTCCGGTTTCTCCGGTTGCAGATCTTTGGCAGAAGTGAACATTCTGTCAACTGTCAAAGTGATTGATAGTTGTGCGTTCCATTATTGCACAGGCTTGGTGAGACTTGTTTTGAATGAAGGACTTGAACGAATTGGAAAACGTTCTTTCTATCGATGCGAATCTTTGACAGAAGTAAACATTCCGTCAACTGTCAAAGAGATTGATAATTCCGCATTCGAAGACTGCACAAGCTTGATGACACTCAGTTATATGCCGGCGCAGGTCCTTTCTTTAGTGGAGCTATGGCTTTGGAAGTTACGTATTGACAAGGTTAGCTCGGAGGAGTCAATCGCCGATCGGGAAAGCTGCCGAATCAAGAGTGGCGCTTCTATTGTGATACCCATTCTGATCCCTTTTCTAAAACATCAGCATCGTATAGGAACTCTCTCATTCAAAAGATGCGTATCTTTGACAGAAGTGGACATTCCATCCACTGTTGGAGTGATTGATAGTAAGGCGTTCGAACTGTGCACAAGCTTGCAGAGACTCAGACTGAATAAAGGACTTCAACAAATTGGAAAACATGCTTTCTTTGAATGCGTATCTTTGACAGAAGTGAACATTCCATCTACAGTCGACGTGATTGATGATTATACGTTCGAAGCCTGCACAAGCTTGGTGAGACTTAGTCTCAACGAAGGACTCGCACGAATCGGAAAGTGTTCATTCCATCGATGCGAATCTTTGACAGAAGTGGTCTTTCCAAGATCTGTTAGAGTGATTGATGATGGTGCATTTCTTCAGTGCACGAGGTTGGACCGACTTGGTCTGAATGAAGGACTGGAACGAATAGGACGGCATGCTTTCTGTCAATGCGAAGCTCTGCCACGAGTGGACGTGTTTCCTGTAAGTGTTAGAGTAATCGATAATGATGCATTCGACTAGAGCAGAATCTTTGAGGCACATGGTCTGAGTGAAGGACTTGAACGAAAATGGAGAACATCCTTTCTGTGAAGGCATTTCTTTCACAGAAGTTGGCATTCCATCAAGCAACGTTCTACGTCCTTGAAGGATGTGTCTTTTTGTGACTGCCCAAGCTTGATGATGGGACTATGTCTGAATGAAGGACTTGAACGAATTGGGGGAATGCTTTCTATCGATGCAAATCGTTGACGGTGGAAGGCCGATGCCGGGGGGACCATTCATTCGACAAGATAGCGTCTCGCAAACCAATTGATAATTATATCTCGAGGCTATTTTTGGATGCTAGGAGGCCAAGCTGGTCACTCTAAATTCCTACAATACGTCTTCTTTTTTACTAGTAGTAGATGTAGCGATGGCGCCTTCGTCTCTGGCAGATCGTTCATATGTCGCAGCAAGGTAGCTACTACGTTTGGATCCGGAGCTAACGCTGGATGTCTCGTCGGGCAGATGAGATAAGACGATGGCCGAAGAAAGGACCAAGTGAGGGATGCCTTTCCTTCAATGACGATGACCTCGCTGCTGCTGCGAGTTGGTTTCGTCTTTTGTTGTTGTTGTTGGTGGTGTTTTTTCAAGCTTCCCTTTCTCTCGTTTCTTGCTGGATCGTTTTGGACGATTCGCATACAGAACAGAAATGCTTCAGTTTTTCATCCTCCGTGACATTTCCGCCAGCAGAACGTGGCGGAACAATAAAATCCTTCTCAATGCCAACATTTTTCTTTTTGGAGTAGCAGAAGTAGGAGCATGCAACACTTGTTCTCGGTGATGACTGTATCTTTTTGTCTCCCATTTGTTGAAGACATAATATTCGACTCGGAAGTGTGACAGTAGATCCTGAACAAAGTGCCAACAGTAGATCCTGAACAAAGTGCTGAGTTCGGAAGCTTGATATCACAGTAGTATTACTGCAAGTATCCAAAACATCGAGACGAACTCACCACTTTTCTACTTTCGTTGACTTTGCCCTATTTTGTTGACATGCTGCTGCCAACACTTTCAACTGTGACGTCCCGTGGAGATTCTCACATACCCATTTGGTCAGGTTGATGGCAAACACCCTCTTGTCAGAAGGACAGAACCTCCCTACTGACCAGTCCGGAGAAAAAATGCCTTCCTCATTTGTTATAAAAAGAATACCATGACCTACTTTCTCCGGAATTTGTGGTTGGTGATTGTTATCGTCGTCGTTCAATTCTATGAATGTGTTCCAATCAATCGTAACCTTCTGGAATCATACAATTGGAACAGAACTAGTAGTGCTAGTACTTTCTTGCTGTTGCTAGACATTGTCTGAAAGCCCATGTTGCCAGCGAATGGGAATCCTGCCAATCCACCAAGGTTGAAGTTACTCCCCATCTTGCACCATCAACCATTCGGGAACTGCAATGGATCTTGTTCTTTTCGTGTCTAATGGTGTCATTCATTGTTCTTACGTTCGAGCCCCACCTCCAGTGGATGGAAAGTCATGAATAGCCAAGGAATATGGTCCCAATATAGCTTGTCAATAACTGGTGATGGTAGTGGGTGATGATAGCATCATGAGGGAAGATGGCAACAATGATAGGCCAATAACAACGCACCGTCATTTTGAGCGTGAAGGATATATGGTACAAATGTGTGTATAGGAAAAGAAATCTCTCATTTGTTGTTGTTTTGTTGCCAATGATGATGATGATGATCATGTATGGGCAACCTTAAGTGTTGTCCCCAAAAGACGACAACGGAAGTTGGAACAGAAACAGTTGTTCTAATTGATCGGAAATACATAGAAGTCGACACAACCAAGGCACACTTCTTCTTATAGTTGAGACCCGCCGCCACATCGTCTTGAAGCAACAAGAGTGAATGCCATAAATACTGGAATAAGACAGTAGTTTGAAAAATCGTTTTCATCCATCAACAACACATATCCACATTAGGGGTATTCATTAATATATTATATATGCTTACAGCAACAAGAAAATTGTCATCGCTGCGTTCTTGGCTCCTAAGATGCAAGCAGGATGATGATAATTGGATTTACACTGGTGGCCAAGACGTGGTGGTTCCAAAGACAGTGAGACGTGTAAGGATTGCTAAGAAGGTTACAAGAATTCCAGATAGGGCATTCTATCTTCATCAGGAACTTGAAGAAGTTGTCCTTTCCTCTTCGGTTCAAGTGATTGGGAGATTCGCCTTTCAGTGTTGCAAAAGGTTGGAAAGACTTTATCTGAATCAAGGACTATTAACAATTGGAGAAAATGCTTTTTGGAAATGTACATCGTTGAGAAACGTGAACATTCCAGCAACTGTCAACGAGATTGAACGGAGTGCATTTCAAGAGTGTTCTAGCTTGGAGACAGTGGACATTCCATCCACTGTTACCGTGATTGGAATGAGTACATTTCAAGAGTGTTCTAGCTTGAAGACAGTCATGTTGCATGATGGTCTTCAACGTCTGGGGGAGTTCTCATTCCGTAAGTGTGTATCCTTGAAGGAAGTGGACATTCCATCCACTGTTACCGTGATTGGAATGAGTGCATTTGAAGAGTGTTCTAGCTTGGAGACAGTCATGTTGCATGATGGTCTTCAACGTCTGGGGGAGTTCTCATTCCGTAAGTGTGTATCCTTGAAGGAAGTGGACATTCCATCCTCTGTTACCGTGATTGGAAGGAGTGCATTTCAAGAGTGTTCTAGCTTGGAGACAGTCATGTTGCATGATGGTCTTCAACGTCTGGGGGAGTTCTCATTCCGTAAGTGTGTATCCTTGAAGGAAGTGGACATTCCATCCACTGTTACCGTGATTGGAAGGAGTGCATTTGAAGAGTGTTCTAGCTTGGAGACAGTCATGTTGCATGATGGTCTTCCACGTCTGGGGATGTTCTCATTCTGTAAGTGTGTATCCTTGAAGGAAGTGAACATTCCATCCACTGTTACCGTGATTGGAAAGAATGCATTTGAAGAGTGTTCTAGCTTGGAGACAGTCATGTTGCATGATGGTCTTCAACGTCTGGGGACGTTCTCATTCTGTAAGTGTGTATCCTTGAAGGAAGTGGACATTCCATCCACTGTTACCGTGATTGGAAAGAATGCATTTGAAGAGTGTTCTAGCTTGGAGACAGTCATGTTGCATGATGGCCTTCAACGTCTAGGGAATTTCTCATTCCATAAGTGTGTATCCTTGAAGGAAGTGGGCATTCCATCCGCTGTTACCGTGATTGGCATTGGTGCATTCCGAATGTGCACCAGGTTGGAGAGACTCCGTCTGACAGAAGGACTGGAACGAATCGGAGTAGTTTCTTTCTACGGATGCGAATCTTTGGCAGCAGTGGAGATCCCATCAACTGTCAGAGTGATTGAAAAAAAAGCATTCCAATTTTGCAAATTGTTGGCAAGACTCGATCTGAATGAAGGACTTGAACAAATTGGAGATTTTGCTTTCCATGGATGCGTACCTTTGACAGAAGTGGAGATTCCACCAACTGTCCAAGTGATCGGTTATAATGCATTCCATGGTGGAGGTAGTGATGATGATAATTGGATTTACACTGGTGGCCAAGACGTGGTGGTTCCAACGACAGTGAGACGTGTAAGGATTGCTGAGAGTGTTACAAGAATTCCAGATGGGGCATTCCATCGGCATCCGGAGCTCAGGGAGGTTATCCTTGCCTCTTCCGTTGAAGAGATTGGGAGATCGGCCTTTCACTGTTGCAAAAGGTTGGAAAGACTTTATCTGAATCAAGGACTATTAAGAATTGGTGAAAGTGCTTTCTGGAAATGTACATCGTTGAGAAACGTGAATATTCCATCAACTGTCAACGAGATTGAAAGGAGTGCATTTCAAGAGTGTTCTAGCTTGGGGACACTGCTATTGCATGATGGTCTTCAACGTCTGGGGGAGTTCTCATTCCATAAGTGTGTATCCTTGACGCAAGTGGATATTCCAGCAACTGTTACCGTGACTGAAACGAGTGCATTTCAAGAGTGTTATAGCTTGGGGACACTGCTATTGCATGATGGTCTTCAACGTCTGGGGGAGTTCTCATTCCATAAGTATTTATCCTTGACGCTAGTGGATATTCCAGCAACTGTTACCGTGATTGAAACGAGTGCATTTCAAGAGTGTTCTAGCTTGGAGACACTGCTATTGCATGATGGTCTTAAACGTCTGGGGGAGTTCTCATTCCGTAAGTGTGTATCCTTGAAGGAAGTGGATATTCCAGCAACTGTTACCGTGATTGAAACGAGTGCATTTCAAGAGTGTTCTAGGTTGGATACTCTGCTATTGCATGATGGTCTTAAACGTCTGGGGGAGTTCTCATTCCGTAAGTGTGTATGCTTGAGGGAAGTGGACATTCCATCCACTGTTACCGTGATTGGCTATGGTGCATTCCGAATGTGCACCAGGTTGGAGAGACTCCGTCTGTCAGAAGGACTGGAACGAATCGAAGTAGGTTCTTTCTTGGGATGCGAAGCTTTGGCAGCAGTGGAGATCCCATCACCTGTCAGAGTGATTGAAGAGAAAGCATTCCAATTTTGCAAATTGTTGGCAAGACTCGATCTGAATGAAGGACGACTTGAACAAATTGGAGATTTTGCTTTCCATGGATGCTGCGTACCTTTGACAGAAGTGGATATTCCATCAACTGTCCAAGTGATTGGTTATAATGCATTCCATGGAGGTAGTGATGATGATAATTGGATTTACCCTGGTGGCCAAGACGTGGTGGTTCCAACGACAGTGAGACGTGTATGGATTGCTGAGAGTGTTAGAAGAATTCCAGATGGGGCATTCCATCGGCATCCGGAGCTCAGGGAGGTTATCCTTGCCTTTTATGTTGAAGCGATTGGAAGATTCGCCTTTCAGCGTTGCGAAAGGTTGGAAAGAATTCATCTGAATCAAGGTCTATTAAGAATTGGAGGAAATGCTTTCTTTCAATGTACATCGTTGAGAAACGTGAACATTCCAGCAACTGTCAACGAGATTGGAATGAGTGCATTTGGAGAGTGTTCTAGCTTGGAGACACTGTCATTGAATTATGGTCTTCACGGTATGGGGGAGTTCTCATTCCATAGGTGTGTATCCTTGACGCAAGTGTATATTCCATCCACTGTTACCGTGATTGGCAAGGGTGCATTCCGAATGTGCACCAGGTTGGAGGCACTTAGTCTGACAGAAGGACTGGAACAAATCGGAGAACGCGCTTTCTACGGATGCGAATCATTGACGACGTTAGTCACTCCTTCCACTGTCACTGTGATTGGAAATCGTGCATTTCTAGGGTGCACGAGGTTGCGGAGACTTGTTCTAAGTGACGGCCTTCGACAAATCGGAATAGGTTCTTTCTCGAGATGCGAATCATTGTCAGACGTGGACATTCCATCAACTGTCTCAGTGATAGATAGCAATGCATTCGAATTGTGTACAAGCTTGGAAAGACTTGATCTGAATGAAGGACTTGCACGAATTGGAGAGTTTGCTTTCTATGGATGCGCATCTTTGACAAAAGTGGAAATTCCATCAACGGTCAGAGTGATTGATAATCATGCATTCGAAGATTGCAGACTGTTGGCAAAACTCGGTCTGAATGAAGGACTTGAACGAATTGGAGACTATGCTTTCTATATTTGCGTACCTTTGACAGAAGTGGACATTCCATCAACTGTTAGAGTAATTGACAATAATGCATTCCGAGATTGCAGATTGTTGGCAAGACTCGGTCTGACTGATGGACTTGAACGAATCGGAAAAGGTTCTTTCTCGGGATGCGAAGCTTTGACAGAAGTGGAAATTCCATCAACTGTCCGAGTGATTGATAATCATGCATTCGAAGATTGCAGACTGTTGGCAAGATTCGGTCTGAATGAAGTACTTGAACGAATTGGAGATTTTGCTTTCTATGGATGCGTACCTTTGACAGAAGTGGATATTCCATCAACTGTCCAAGTGATTGGTGATATTGCATTCCATGGAGGTAGTGATGATGATAAGTGGATTTACCCTGGTGGCCAAGACGTGGTGGTTCCAACGACAGTGAGACATGTATGGATTGCTGAGAGTGTTACAAGAATTCCTGATGAGGCATTTCAACGGCATCCGGAACTTCGGGAGGTTATCCTTGCCTCTTCTGTTGAAGAGATTGGGAGATCGGCCTTTCAGCGTTGCAAAAGGTTGGAAAGAATTCATCTGAATCAAGGACTATTTGCAATTGGAGAAAATGCTTTCTTTCAATGTACATCGTTGAGAAACGTGATCATTCCAGCAACTGTCAACGAGATTGGAATGAGTGCATTTGGAGAGTGTTCTAGCTTGGAGACACTGTCATTGAATTATGGTCTTCACCGTATGGGGGAGTTCTCATTCCATAAGTGTGTATCCTTGACGCAAGTGTATATTCCATCCACTGTTACCGTGATTGGCAAGGGTGCATTCCGAATGTGCACCAGGTTGGAGGCACTTAGTCTGACAGAAGGACTGGAACAAATCGGAGAACGCGCTTTCTACGGATGCGAATCATTGACGACGTTAGTCACTCCTTCCACTGTCACTGTGATTGGAAATCGTGCATTTCTAGGGTGCACGAGGTTGCGGAGACTTGTTCTAAATGACGGCCTTCGACAAATCGGAATAGGTTCTTTCTCGAGATGCGCAAGCTTGGAAAGACTTGATCTGAGTGAAGGACTTGAACGAATTGGAGAATTTTCTTTCCATGGATGCGCATCTTTGACAAAAGTGGAAATTCCGTCAACTGTTAGGGTGATTGATAATCATGCATTCGAAGATTGCAGACTGTTGGCAAAACTCGGTCTGAATGAAGGACTTGAACGAATTGGAGACTGTGCTTTCTATAATTGCGTACCTTTGACAGAAGTGGACATTCCATCAACTGTTAGAGTGATTGATAATAATGATGCATTCCGAGGTTGCAGATTGTTGGCAAGACTCGGTCTGACTGATGGACTTGAACGAATCGGAAAAGGTTCTTTCTCGGGATGCGCATCTTTGACAAAAGTGGAAATTCCATCAACTGTCAGAGTGATTGATAATCATGCATTCGGAGATTGCAGACTGTTGGCAAGACTCGGTCTGAATGAAGGACTTGAACGAATTGGAGACTCTGCTTTCTATGGATGCGAATCTTTGACAGAAGTGGATATTCCATCAACTGTCCAAGTGATTGATAATAATGCATTCCAATTTTGCAGTTTGTTGGCAAGACTCGGTCTGAATGAAGGACTTGAACGAATTGGAGAATTTGCTTTCCATGGATGCGAATCTTTGACAGAAGTGGGCATTCCATCAACTGTCTCAGTGATTGAGAATAATGCATTCCAAGACGTCAGATTGTTGGACTTGAACGAATTGGAGAATTTGCGTAACATGATGCATCCGTGGTTCCCCGAGCTTGATGTATTGAGGACTCATTGGTTCTGAATCGTGTTGAAGGAGAGCTTGATCGAATTGGGCCATGTTTTACTTTTCTTTCCTTTCGAGATGCGAATCTTTTGACGAAAAGGCCAGAGGGGAACAATTGGATGGATGGGATGGATTGCAACTCTTGTGAGAAATAGGCCGCTTTTGTAAGAAGAAGCATGTATCTAGGTGTATCGTTGTTGCCAATTCGATTGTTTTGAAAAGGCAAATTAAAGAGCTGGTCGTTCTTACGAGTCCACACTTTCATTCACCCAACACCATCTTCTCCTTCATTTTTTACTATATACAAGATCGTAGATATAGTGATGCCGGTCTTTTTCTTTTTTGGTCTGCCAGAGCGTTGCCTCCTCGTGGACGATTGGATTCGAGGAACGATGGGGGTTTGAGAAATCGAAAACACTACGTACGTAGCTAGTTCTTTTCCACCATCATGGGGGAACCAAAAAAGAAAGGCAAACATGCCAAAAGACCCTTCGATATAGTGACATTATTGAAATGGAACTAACATGAGATCGAGACTAGAGGTGGTCCCAGTCTCCTTCACACCTCCCAATCTCACGAAGTTTGCTTGAATGTTTCATGTCCGTCAAGAAGAATAGTAACGGACGATATCGGGCGCAAACATGCGGGCGGACGAAAGGGTGGGGGCGCGGGCAAAATGACTGCACAGATCGAGAAAACCTGCAACACCTACACACAAAGAAAAAAGATCATCCAACAACAAGGCTCAGTGATGTTCACCATCGTATAGGGGTTTCCATTCCTTCCTTTCAGCCAACATCAAGAAAGACTCTATATACTATATCATTGTTACTATGGGTCAACAGCAAAGCAGCAATAACGTCCGTCGACCAAGACTGCGTCGTCGAGGTACAAGGTCTATTCACCACATTAGTAATAGTAGTGGCTCATCGTATGAGGACGATGATGGAGGATTTCAAGTGCTGGGAGATGATGAAGATGATATCTTGGATGAAAAAATTCGTCTGTATCGACAGGAATTGAAAACGCTCATTGCGGATGGCGTGGCCGAAAAGCATCAACGCCAATATGAATTGAATCAATTGGACAATGAATTGTACGAAAAGAAATTGGCCTTACATCAATTGGGAGAAGAATCCAAAACCTTTTACAGTTTTTGGGATTATGTCTCGATAGTACAAAGTACACCCTATCCACAACAACAACAGAAAGAAAAAGAAGGAGAGAGGAATACGAATCCATCGTCGTCGAAGGAAGAGAGAAGGAAACGAAGGAAAAAGAAGAAAAGTCTACCATCTTCGTCTTCAGCATCTACACAATCTACTCCTTCTACAACTAATGCTGCTTGTCCTTCTTCCAACTCGAAAGCATCATCAGTAACTTCTCAATCGACGGCGGTTATGGCATTTACCATTTTTGGTTTTTTTGAAGCCTATCTGGTTCGTCGACTTCATTTGGCACTTCTTTTACAACATCAATGTTCGATGCAAAAAAAAGGTTGGAATGAAATCATTGTTTCTTGTTATGATGAATTCCCAACGAACAAACGAATGGCCAAAAGGGCAAAGCTGTTATTGGAATATGTCCTATCCCATATTGTACCCTCCTATGAAGATGAATTGATCGAAACAGTCGAACGTCTATTGTTCCTACAAGATAAATTGATCTTTCGACTTCGACATGGTGAGGAACGCCTTTCAGGATTTGATTATTCGGGTGGTTATCCTGTCATAATCCCAAACAGTGATAGTAAGAGTGCTAGTTGTCGAAGAATAGGTGGTGGCGAGCAGGAAACGGATGAATCCGATGATCCAAGAAGAATTTCCGAACAACCCATGGTCGTCGAAGCAGAATATGGCAGTAGCACAAACGATGATGGTGGACATTCCAAGGATGATGGAGTGAAGCAAAACAATACCAACCCTGAAAATGAAAGCATGAAACAAGAAGGGGGAGAAAACAAGGACGATGACGTTTCGAATGTCATTAATCATCGAACCGAAGAGATAGAACGCAGTGTCGTTGACGAATTGGATAGTGACAACGACGACGACGATGGTAGCAAATCAGATTTTGACGAATCTGACAATGACGACATAGCAATTGTCAACAACAGGTTGGAGCAAGTTTCCAATAGTGCTGATAAGAGCAGCACAAATGATCATGATCATGGCAACGACGAGCACGGCAGTGACGATCATCATGGTGATGATGTCGTAGTGCATACTAATAGTACCAATAGGAACGGAAATCGTCGAGGTTTGTTTGGACGACTTCGAAGGAGGCCATCCGATAAGCTGATGCAATAATAAAACTCCCCCCCTCTACTTATATGATGGTTCTAATGTCTATAGCCTAATAGTAGTACACAACCATCGCGACCATGCTATATATATTCCCTAAACAGAATACTATATAGCTATATACTTCATTCTTCATTTTATTGTAGCAAGCAAATACTTCTGTTCTTCCATCAAGGTCAGGAGGATGGATTCCAAAAATGGTTGCCAATCGGATAAATCATTATCATCGTCTCCTTCTGGTTGTCGTAGTAGTATTATTAGCTCTTCCATGGACGCAATGGATTGCGTCAATTCCTTGCAACGATTTTGAATCAATTGCGCTATTGTATCATTTGACAAGGTTCTTGTATCATGATCAGTATGTCCCAATTGGACGGCCAAATTGTTCAACATTTCCAAGCCACCCCGTAGGGATGGTCGTGCAACTCGTGTTTTGGCATTGTACGAAAAGGTTGCTCGTGATTCATTGGATGGATTGGAATACACTTCGTATAATTGTGGATGATGGATCAATTGTCGAATGGTTGGTTTTGCAAAGACTGTCGGGCGGACTTGTCCCGCCGCTTCCAATAAATCTTGCCATGTCCAAAAGACAAGGACAGCAGGAGCATTGGTATTTTCATCATCATCACCATCTTCATCATCACTCACACTACTACTACTACAACTGAATCCATACGTGAGTAATAATTTCCAATTGTCCTTGTCATCATCACCATAGGATAAAAATATTTGATCTCCCGCAGCATATGACTTGGTCGATGTCAATGTCCAATATTGTTGTTGTGGTTGGTGATTGTTGTTGTCATCGTTGTTGTCTTCGGGGGAAGTTGAAGTCATCAATTCTATAAATGTTCCAGCACCAAATGCATGATTGAATAAATCCAAACCTGGAATCAATGCAATTGGAACAGAACTAGTACTGGTACTGCCAGTACTTTCTTGCTCCTGTTGCTGTACCACCATCAATTCGGGAACTGCAATGGATCTGGATCGTACCATGGACAATGCCCATAATGCATCCTCTTTGGAATATACATAAGAACAAGAATGATTGGCATCATCAGCATCAGCAGCATCAGTGGCATCAGCAGCAGTAGTAATATCATTTGTCAATTGGTGGATTGCCATTCGAGTTGCCTGAAAGGATTCTTGATAACATCTTGGCAAAACAATTCGTTCCCATAATTTGGTTGGCATGGTCCATATCGAATAATGTTGTTTGGGCAAGACAGATGTAACATATAAATGACCATCCCTTTGTTTCTGTAATATATTCATTGCAAGTTGATATTCTTCTTCCTTTATTGTCTGAGGTGATGTAACAGTAGTGGAGGATGATCTACCACCATCAATGCTGGATATTGTTTCCTTCAAGGGTATTTTCAATAATATTTCTCCCGGATTCCGATCCACCAAACTTTTTTGAAATATCAAAGAGAGAGAGAGAGAGAGAGAGAGAGGCATAGTCAGAGAAAGAAAGAAATAGAAAGAACAATGCTTTTCGTGTTTTCTGATTCCATCATTCATTCCTTACGTTCGAACGCCACGTCCAGTGGATGGAAAGTCATGAATATCCAAGGAATATGGTCCCAATAACTTGTCAATAATTGGTGGTGATGGTATAATGTCGCCATTGTCATTATCATCAAGGGTAGTGGTGGATGATGATAACAGTAGAGCCGACGATAGCAAAGATGAAGACGACGATGACCGAGCCAACAATAACGATCCAAGCAATAGCCAAGGAGCTACTAATATGACTGGCACAAAAATCATAGTCCTCGTCGTCGCCAATCCCGAAATCGAACCAAAGAAAATGGGAAAGTGAAAGAATCTAAAGTGTGTGTATAGAGATCGAGACGAGAGAGAGGTTAAAATGGGAGAGACGAGCTTTTCACAACACTTCTTTATTCATCGTGTAGTAGTTGATTCACTAGACTCCGATTGGCTGACTCACGAACCGCATGCACGAAAAAGCACTACAAAAGTCCTCTCATCTTCGTATCTTTTTGTGGACGAGATCTTTTATTGTCAAGGACAAAACACGTCATAATCATCATCGTCATCGTTGTCTCTTTCTCAACATCTTGTCATCATCAGACAACTTTTAGCGACGATGAAATATCAATGTAACCCTGATGATGATGATGATGATTCAATCCATTCTTCTTCTTTCCGCTACCATGGCCGTGGCATGCTCATCGTTCGACATTTCTTTTACTAGTAGTAGGAATGTCCATCGCCGCCAAACTACAATGTTGCTGAACGATAGCAATCATAAGAATCGGCACGCCGACAAACATCAACAAATGGATGTTTCGGATCTTGGTTTGACAATGGATGAATTGAATGCACCATTACCAAGTGATCTTTTGGAAGTGATGGTTGAAACGTCTGGTTATCAAAGTACATCCAGGTTGGAATCGGTGAAAGACGATGCTTGCATGTGGACGGAAACTCCAGAAACCATCAAAGCCGTATTGGCAATACCAGGTCTACGTGGACAACCTCCCATGTGTCTTTCGGTCTTGACAGCTACAAATACAATGTCCATTACAGCATTTGGACAAGTCGTATGGTCCTGTATTTTGAAAGGATATGTCAAACCCGACACGGCCAGATTTCAAACAGAAGAAGGTCCAGATATGGTCCCCATTGTTACGTACGAAGTGGAAAAAGAAAAAGAAAATGATGGTGGTAATAGTGGTACTAGGGAACGATGGGACGGTTTCATTCTACAGATTGGAGAAGATAGCATTCTATAAACAAAAGGCCATGATATATAAAGAGAGATATATGATTCGATCCCCCATGAGAAATGAGAGAGAGAGGTCCATTGTTCTTTTGGTTGAGACCACCACCATGCTGATTTGTTGTGGATGTATATCTCGAGACAAGAGGCCATTGTGCCAATACTATATATGACCACAGTCTTTGTATTCGGTCATTACACTTTTGAGACTCCACATGAGCGACATGGCAAACTGTTGCATGCCCCTGCCTGCTGGGTTGTACTGTGTTCCTACAAAATACTACTACAGCACCCCGAGACGTACCCATTCTACGGGTCGCCTATTTGAGTGAGGCGATGGGTATGGCCAACGCAGGGGTAAAAAGGGTCATCCAACTCAACAGTCGATGGGCACGTCCCAGAGACCCGCCACCGCTCCATCATACATGTATACTGTATGTTATCGTTTCATTTTTGGGTGACCAGATGATGATGGAGCATCATGAGGACGAAGATTTATGGATTTACACTGCTCCTGCTGATGGCCAAGACGTGGTGATGGTTCTAGACACAGTGAGACATGTCTTGATTGCTGATAATGTAACGAGGATTCCAAATGACGCCTTTAAACATCATCAGAAACTGGAAGAAGTTACCCTGTCCTCTTCTGTTGAAGAGATTGGTAGATCTGCGTTTCATGGTTGCACACGCTTGGCGACACTTATTGGTCTGAATGAAACAACAGCAGTAGTAGTAGGACTTCAACAAATTGGGGAAAACGCTTTCTGGAAATGCAAATCATTGAAATACCTGAACATTCCATCCACTGTTATCGTGATTCATGCTAGTGCATTCGAAGAGTGTACTAGCTTGGAGACCCTTATATTGCAAAATGGTCTTTCCCGGTTAGGAGAGTTCGCATTCCATAAATGTATATCATTGACGAATGTGGACATTCCATCCACTGTTACCGTGATTGGCAATGGTGCATTCCGAATGTGCACCAGGTTGGAGAAACTCCGCCTGAGGGAAGGACTGGAACGAATCGGAGAACGCGCGTTCTACGGATGCAAATCATTGACGACGGTAGGCACTCCATCCACTGTCACTGTGATTGGTAATGGTGCATTTCTTATGTGTACTTGGTTGCAAACACTTGTTCTCAATGAAGGCCTGGAACAGATCGGAGAAGGTTCTTTCTCGGGATGCGGATCTTTGACAGCCGTGGACATTCCAAGAACTGTCAACAAGATTGAGAATGGTGCATTCCAAGATTGCTTGAGCTTGCAGGGAGTCTCGATGCATGATGGACTGGAAGAAATTGGAGTATGCTCTTTCTCCGGATGCGTATCTTTGATAGAAGTAAACATTCCATCGACTGTCTCAGTGATTGATAACTATGCATTCCAATTGTGCACATTCTTGGAGAGACTCGGTCTGAATGAAGGACTAGAACGAATTGGAGACCATGCTTTCTACAAATGCGTATCTATGAGCGAAGCGGACATTCCATTAACTGTCAACGTGATTGGTGATTTTGCATTTGGTGAATGCACGGCCTTGTTGAGACTCGGTCTGAAAGTAGGACTTGAACGAATTGGAGAACAGGCTTTCTGTGAATGCGCATCTATGAAAGAGGTGGACATTCCATCTACAGTCGATGTGATTGGTGACTCTGCATTTTGTAAATGCACGAGCTTGGCGAGACTCGGTCTGAACGAAGGACTTGAACGAATCGGACGGTGTACTTTCTATCAATGCGAATCTTTGACAGAAGTGGCCATTCCATCGACGGTCAACGTGATTGATGATGGTGCATTTCTCAAGTGCACGAGCCTAGAGAGACTCGGTCTGAGTGAAGGACTTGCACGCATTGGGCGGTGTTCTTTTCAAGAATGCGAATCATTGGCAGCAGTGAGCTTTCCTTTGACTGTCGACGTGATTGATAATAGTGCATTCCAACTCTGCACAAGACTACAGAGACTCGCTCTGAACGAAGGACTTGAACGAATTGGAGACCATGCTTTCTGTGAATGCGGATCTCTAGCGGAAGTGGACGTTCCATCCACAGTCGACGAGATTGGGGACTGTGCATTTTGTAAGTGCACAAGCTTGGTTAGACTCGGTTTAAATGAAGGACTTGATCGAATCGGACGGTGTTCTTTCTATCGATGCGAGTCTTTGACAAGAGTAGAGTTTCCATCGACTATGAGAGTGATTGATGATGGTGCATTTCTTCAATGCACGAGGTTAGAGAGACTTGGTCTGAATGAAGGACTTGATCGAATTGGACGGCGTGCTTTCTATCGATGCGATTATTTGACACGAGTGGCCAGTCTTCCATCAACTGTTAGAGTCGTTGACAATGAGGCATTCGACTAGAGCAGAATCATTGAGGCACTCTTGCCTGAATGAAGGACTTGGAGGAGATGGAACACTTCAGAGAAAACAAAACTCAGTTCTCGCAATACCTGGGCTGCGAGGACAACCTGCGTCGTGCCTTGATGACAGCGTTTGGACAAGTAGGCTGGTTCACGTTGTTGAGTGGAAAAGGTACACAGGGAACGATGATGGCGGCTTTCTCCACATAGTAGCATTATCTAAACAAAATTATTATAAAAATGCATCTCGAGTCATATTCTCGGATGCTATGAGGCTAAGCCGATTGTGCCGAGTCCACGCTTAATTCGTCCGATACCTCTTTTTCACTACTAGATATGGCGATGGCTCCTTCGGCTGCCAGATCGCTCATGTCTCGAATGAATGCGACGAGGCGTTTTTCTTTTTCTTTTCGTTTGAGCAAAATGAGGCACGGGAACTCTGAGCCATCTTTTCGCCTACCATGCAAGATTCGTTGCTTTCCAATTGCCGAGGAAGGAGGTTTCTTTTCCTCATCATTGAAATTCTGCAAATATGCATCATGGTGTGCAGCGTGGGTACCACCAACAAGAATGGAGACATTCTTACCAACGACTTCTTCCGACGTGGAGTAGCCGAATGAGTTGAGCGTTGTTTGGTTTACTCGCTTGATGATGCCTTGATAATCGGATATCACAATTGCATCAATTGATTTGTCCCACACTTCACGTCTGCTATTCTCGGCACCAAACTTTTTCAAGATGGCCGCACAGGCATATTCTTCACTTTTCTCAGCTTCGTCCAGGGGCTTGTGATTCCAGCGATCGGGTGCATTAACATTTGCTCCTGATTCACACAGCAACTTCACCACGGACAGGTGACCGGCGGAAACTGCCAAATGCAAGGCTGACCGTCCATCACGTTCCCCATCATCGATATTTATGTTTCCTTCGTCAAGGATAGCCTTGACTTTTTCCGCGTCGCCTGTAGCTGCCGCATTTACAAAATCGGAAATGCTGGCTGTCTTACTCCTGGATGCGCCGAAGCTCTTCAAGATTCTTATACATTCGGTATGGTGCCGTTCTACTGCGCCATCCAATGGATGGTTGCCCCATCGGTCCGAAACATTGACATCGGCACCAGCATCGCACAGCATCTGGACAACTTCAGCATGCCCATTTTCTGCAGCAAGATGAAGTGCCCTGCGTTCATCGTAGTCGCCTTCGTTGATATGGACCGTGGAGTCTGACAGCAACAGCTTGATTTCATCAGAATCTCCTGTTGAAGCTGCAAAGATGAACTCTTCCTTTGTGAAGTTCTCCATCCCAGCCAGATCTGACAAGTTTTGAATGAAGCTATAGGCAATTCTTTAAGTTAGAACTGAAACAGTCCATAACCTCGAATCCACAACCAAAGCCTCAACTTACCCAACGATTAAATCAGTGTCCTGAACAGACTTCAGACCAATCATACATGGAAATTCGCTTCCGTCCTTTCTACGCCCATGCAGAATCCGTTGTTTTCCGTCCTTCTTTGGCAACGAACTGTGTTGTCCAACGAATTTTGATGGTTCTCTTCCATCTTCCATCCTTTTCATGTACAAATGGTGATTCTTGGCTTCACCTCCACCTGCCAGAATGGCGACGTCTTTTCCCATCAACTCATTTGCAGAATCATACCGGAATTCTTTTACCGCCGTTCGGTTCGAAAACTGAATGATGCCGCTCCTGTCAATCACAATGATGCTGTCCAAGGATGCGTCCCATGCCGGTCCAAAGGAGGATCTCCACTCGGCTTTCTCGTTAAAACCTTCTTCCTCTCTATTAGACGAGCTGTCACGGTTATCGACGCCAACAAAGCTTCTCCATGAAGTCGAGTTTGATGGGACCATATTGGAGCCAATTTTCTTAATTGTCTTTGTCACTTGTCTCTTCATCCCGGACACGCTATCCGCAACATCCTTTGGCGCCTTGATTAGTGTCTCAAGAACGAATCGGATCTCTTCTTCTTTGTGGACCAAACCCCAGCCGATTACACGGCAGACAGACATCGCCGCCACAATTAGAAATGCAATCACGGATATTCTGGTGAGTTCATCTTCCCATTGACTAATGGTCCCAGCAAACACAATCAAGCCAACACGAATCAATGACACAGCCACCATTGGAATGTTCAATTTTCGGATGATTCCGAGATCAACGCCATCACCCTTTTGCAAATGATGTTTGTACAATCCTTTCACACCCTTGTGTGTCGCCAACATGAGTTCTAGCGTGAGCAGAATAATTGTCAGAGACCCTGAAAACAACGCCGTGGTGGCATCATTGCTGACCGGAGCCGTAGCGGCCAGTCGACGACCGCCCAAGGAATACAACATTTCTTCCTCCTGTTCGACAATCGTCGTCAGCATGATTTTGAAACAAACTCCAAAGGCAATCAATCCCATGGAGAGAATTTGCACCAACAAACCAAATAGCATCTGAGCTCGAAGACTCCTGTAGATTGCGTGGCCCTGTGAGGTGCTCGGTTGGGACTCAAAGACCAAAATATGAATTCCCATGACCGTAAGGACACCAAAGCAAGACACTGTAAAGTACTCTTTCGACTCGGTCGTTTCGACGATCAATAGGGACAAAATACCTTCTCCAATCATAAGCCTGAGTCAAAAAGTCGAGTACAATGTGTCAGCAGATGCCTGATGAATGCGGTTTCGTTTCCTCTTGAAAAATATTCACTCGATAGTTGGTACTTACAGGATCCATTCTCCGTATCGATGAATCAGATAATCAAGATTGTTGGGTACAAATCGATCTCTAATATCCTTGCCTTTTCCATTTCCCGCCAAACAAAGACTCCGTAAAAAGGAAAAGGCAATGTTGAAAATGTAGGTAAACATGACTATACCCAATGGTATATCATCCACTGTCAGCTTTATTTCAGAATGACAAGTGCAATCATCTGTGTCGTCAATAGCACTGGTTGCCAACGATCGCCGATGGCCATCAGTAGTTGCAGGACAAGCCATGTCAGTAGCTCCAAGCATTCGTGAAAACAGCAAACGACTTCCCGAACTGCATGACACCACGTCGGCGGACGATTCCAATAGGAGACGAGTGGTTGAATTCGTATCACCACCATCATTCTTGACTATTGTTGCTTCGTTCGTCGAAGAATCATCATGATCGTCCTTCAGAAACGAAATGGCTGATAGAGTCAAGGCTGCCGTATAGAATGCCAATGTCGGTAGGTGATAATTGCGGATGGCCCGTTTCGTGTGCTTTTCAATCGGCGTTCGGTCTCCAATGGCCCGGTAGTATATTTCGATACTCAATCCCAAACTGAGAATGGATTCACAAGTTATGGCAATGAGAAAGGCCAACGTTTCGATACTCTTCGGATCTCCCATGAAGGATAGTGGTTTGATGAACATGATGGCAATACCGACACAAAAAAATTTCATAAATCCCAAAAGCCGGTGAACATGATCGACGACAGTGTACCGGGAGGAAAAGGACAAATCATTGTACCAACTTTGATAGAGAGCACCAAAGATACCAATGAAATAGATCAATCCACGGACCCAATCGGTATCATTTGTCATGGCAGATATTAACAAAACGCCCAAATTGTACGCGGCCGCAACAAAGAATAAATCAAAGAACAGATCACCCCAATTGACATGTGGCAATACTTGAGGCTTTCCATAAAAGACGCGCTGCATCGGTGGTGAATACCAAGGAATGACACCCGCCGGACTGTGATGTTGATGAGGATCCTCATCATGATCATGCTGCTTGTTTGCATTATGTTTCTCATCATCATCATCACCAAGCAAGTCTAAGTCGTCGTCATCAAGTTCCATAATGGTTTCCCATAAAAAGGGATCCGTTGTCATAATAGAAGCACGACCACCAGCCGCCACAGCAACACTATGAATCGAACGACGGAATGCTCTTTCATTTTGTTGTTCCCTATCATCTTTTTCGTTCCGTTGTTGTTGTTTGCGACGAGTTCCGACGAACAAGCCAAAAGGTGATGAAGAAGAGTCTTCCTCCATCTCTTCCTCCTCGTCTTGGGACGTAGGAGTTGTATTCCTGGTTCTTGTTAATGTTGGTGAGGATGGATGCGCCCTATCTTTGATTTCACCTGCCGCATTGACACTCCGTGAATTGCCATTGCTCACGTTGAGATTGCGGCTAGAAGCAGCAGCAGAGTTGTTGAATTGATTAGAAGGAGACGAATGAAGACCACCACCTACTCCTCTAAATGATTTCAAGCTCCGTTGGGCATGTAAGTAATCTCGGTAATTTGGAACATGATTGTCGTTACATTCCATTGCTTCGTTCAAGGTTTCTTGTTGTTGTTGATCATCCAGCATTAGCATTCTTCTGCTGGATCGATTTCGAAGAAGTTGCTGGTTATTAATAGGACGTCTTTGAGGCTGCTGTTGGTGGTGAACTGCATGATTCTGTGGCTGTTCTTCTTTTCCTTCAACCTCCTCATTCTCTTCAATACCAAACAACATTGTGGTATTGTTGTTGTTGTTGTTATTGCTCCAATAGTGATTGCTGTTTTCGCATTTTTCATCCGTCATAATGGGGATGGCAGGCTTGAAAAATTGAGAGAAAGAATCTTATCGGTGTAAAGATGGATAGACTGCATCCTTTCACTCGTTCGAGTCGACAGAGTGAGCGGACCAATCACAAAAAGACCGGCACACTTGGAGAGCGTTTCGCAAGTCGAGCTACATTGTACAGGCCGCCAAAACGGAGAAACCGACGGTTTGAAAAAGTTTGTTCGGCACCGCCAAGGAAACTTCCTGTGCCCCATTGGGTGTGTGTGGCACGCGCCCTGTCACATAGGCATTGGGTCGACATTTTTGTCCTCCCGCCAAAAATGGCCAACTCCATCTTCCATTCACATGAAGGGTCAACGACCAGATTCATAATTATCTTTTTCGTAGGATGGACAACGGAGGGTACACCCATGGAACTTGCGGTTTTATTCGCTAGTGATGACACGTTCACGGAGGATTCTTTTTGTTCAGACAAGATAAATGAACAATTCCATGTCCCGTATACCCCTGAGTACAGCTCAGTAGAATGTACGAAAAAGACGGTGTACTAGCGTAAAAGATATCCCCATCAGTCATACAGCATACATACGCATCAATCCTGTTTTTCAAACGCGAGAACACACACAACTCAGGGAACATACTTCACTCGTGCCACCCATCTCCTTCCGGAAACTTCTCGTCTCTTTGTGTATTATTATATAGATTGGAAACTTCCTCATGACGAGACTTAGTAGTAGTAGCAGCAACAGCAACGAGGACGCTTCGTTCGTGACGTGCCTTCCAGTTGTGATGGCAAGTGGTTTACAGAATAACAACAAGGAAGAGAAGAATAGCAACGATGAAGTTCATGAAGATGTCCAACAAGAAGAAGAAAAGAAAGTAAGTGAGGGATCCGATGGTCCATACACGGCTCCCAGTTTGTTCCTTGCACCTCGAACGATACTACAAGGTTCGACGACGGAACAAACTGCTGCAAACAAACGACCATCTGGCAGTTCCTCTGTCGACATGTCCATATACACTTCCAACAACAACACCGCCAACAACAACAACAACAACAGCAGCAGCTTATCAGTTGCTAGTCCTGGCGCTGATCCTTCTCAAGTGCAACAAGACGACGACGATGATGCCCACACGGCCCTATCGTCCATTGAAGTTCTTCACAAGAGTAGTGGCGACGGTGATCAGAAGAATGAAGTTGCGATTGAAGTCACTGAGGGTGCTGATGATGATGTTGAAAATCATCATTCTAGCAACAACAGCAATGAAGGAAAGGATCCAAGTATGCCTACGCGGGAAATCCAGCGTCAGCATTCTCATGCCGCTCGACAAGAAACACCAACTACCCGAAACGTCAAATATATGGTCCCCATCAACTCTTCCTCTCCTCACGCTACTACTACTACTACTGCTCTACCAAATTTGGTAATGGTGGATCGGTCTTCTCGATCCACACCACCCCGTGCTGCTCCTCCTGCTCATCCATTCCGTCCTACTCCTCCTCGTCCTGCTGCTGCTACTTCTTCCGGTGCAGTATCGATTGGGACGAGTACAGTGAGCAGTCTGTACACATCAGGTGTTGGTCATGATGCCAGTACTTTGACCAAGGATACCTTTTTGCCCGTGACTACTACAACTACTACCACAAATGCTGCTGATATTACGAATCCTCCAACCACGACCACCAACACTACTCCTACTACTAATACTGTCGACGACATTGTTCTGGCTGTTGGGGGAGTTGATCCGGAGGCACCCCTTCAAGAAGCCACTCCCCATTACGATGAGTATGCATCGTATTACAATCCAGAAAATACCGAAATGGCATCCTCGGATGGTGCCGGTTCCGTTGGAGGTAGTACGGTTACGTCACTCACCAAGGATACGGGAATTTTACGGACGGAACAACAGGCCGCCGCCAACCCACAAGATTTGCCCTATACCAATGGACTCATGGATCAAAGCATCATGAACACCACTACAGAATCGACATCCTATATTACTCCTCCTCGTGGAGATAGGAAGTACAGATCCAAACCTCTCACACCATCCACGGCAGCATCGGTGGATGAAGAATATGGTTATGTACAAAATGATGGTCGACATTCCAAGTATCATCGTGATGGTGGTGATGGTGGAGAAGATTTGACTGGATGTTCGAAATTTTTACATCAGGCAACGAGGGATCCGACCGTCCAATGTTTGATTTCCTTGGCTTGCATCTTTGCTGTTATTTTGTTCTTTTTGGTGGCTGTCATTATCGTCCTAACAACAGAAGATATTGGAATTAATCTGGGATAAAAGAAGAAAGGGGCAAAAAAGTCGAAGGAGCAGTAACACATAAGAACGCAAAACAAGAGCAAAACCAACGAAACAGAGCACAAAGGTCGTATTCATAAAATATATACTTAT
>JAAMXS010003368.1:0-10345 GCA_019693525.1 Cylindrotheca fusiformis | reverse complement strand
GCATCGCTCTTTCTTCTGGTGTACCTCAGATACAGCCAGACCAGATATATCACAACGATAAGGGCAACAATCGAAACGAGAAAACCGAACAGACCGTCAGAAATGCACTCGTTAAACAGCGCCACTGAACTTGCCGAGCACTGGCAAACGCCAAATTCATTCTGGAAGGAAGGACGGAGACATTAGGTGTTAAAAAGGCACATGGAATTGTCCCGTTTCAACCGACAATACACGTACTGCGACCCGTCTTTTTTCAGGACAAGTAAGTTCCTTCACTTCCACCCGGAAAGGTGATTCTGGGATTTGGATTCCGTCGATAAACACCTCTAGGATGGCGACTCCTCTCCTATTATGAGAAAAGCTAAACTCGTAATCAAAGAAACGTCGCACTTCATCGCTCTTTACTGGAAGACTCATAGATTCCTCTCCGATATATATCAAAGCACTCACTGTAGCATTCGATCTTTCCAAGTTATCGTAAGCATGAAAAACTATTTCCTTCGTTTGTTCCACTGAGCCACAAACACTCATTTTGTCACAACGAGGATGATCTTCGGGGACGATTCCCTGAGTTTCCACATCCCAAGGAAATACATCCACCTCGTAGGCTTTGACACAAGGCCTGCAGTAACACAAGTATCCCTTTGGGCAGGGCAATCCGGCCTCGTCACACTGTTGCTCGAAAAGGGACTCCGAAACCTTGTAGTGACCTTCCGGACACGAAATGGCGTCATAATTCGAAGACGATCGTCCGCAATGCCACTTGCCTTTTTTGTCCTGCTTGATAAAGCCAGCTTCCTGCTGCATGGTTCTCACAGCAAAGTGAGACCGCGCAGGTCGGAAACCGCTGTGATGGCCCGCTTCACCTGCTTGGTACGCAAGTTCTGCCAGTTCTCTGGTCGTATCACACCTTGCAGATGGATCGAAATAAACTGTCGGTGCAGTTTCGCATAGTTCGATATCTTCTTGGGACAGTGCATTGTCTAAGCAAAGATGAATTGCCTCTCCGATGATCTTGTGACGACGCAAGTTGATCAGGGCAAGCGACACCTCTTCTGCTACAATTTCGTCAACGTTCTCCTTGGCGGATATTGGCCACTCGGGAAATGCAGGTGTCGAGTGAAGAAAGGGGAAGATGTTGCCATCGTCCATAATGAAGATCTTTGGTTCGATCACTTTGAATAGATTCGGGTCTATGAAATCTCCTGTCGTTTCGTCTATGGTGCGTTCGGCCCTCCCAGACGGAACGAACCTGACATCCCACCTTCTCGATAGAACTCCTTGGACAGTTTCATCGTCATTTTTAGTGAATACAACCTGCTTTGGATCCATGATATAGTCCATTCCATTCTTATACATCAGCCAAAACTGAGACTGTGCACCAGCAAATACTGAAAATGCTTGCCCAGCGATCACTTTGTTTCTTAGGTCTTCATTGCCGTTAATCTCTTCATTGTCAGCTCTAACTAGAATGGTCCCTGTTGGCACGTTAGTTTGGGTATGGTTATAAGCAATCCTAAAAGCCACATTTTCTGTCTTACCTCCATGCATGTCCAACTCGTACTCGTGACCTCTGGTTTTCAAGTCTGCAATAGTAGTCCCAAGTGGCTGACTTCCAATCTCTGTGCCGACGCAAGAATAGATTCCTGTATCTGAATACATAAAATCCACTTCTTCGCCTTCGTCTATCCAAGAAACCAGCGGATTTTCGGTAGTTGTCATTTTGAATTCAATCGGCGGATCCCACCGCTTTCCGACAACTGCATTGAGGTAGGTAACAAAAGTAAGATTGAATTCTATGAAGGCCTTGTCTTTTCCTGCAGGAGCATGGACTCCCACGGTATAGACTCTTTTCTGTGTAAGCTCATTGAATTGGCGCAACCCATAGATGCAATTCAGTTCTCCTGTTTGCCAATGTTCTTCTTTTTTCCAATTTTCCAGGTTGACTTCTGCGTTTTGTGCTGAGGTGGCATTGGTCAAGAGAGCTAGTGATAGCATCACCGCAGCAGTGGTAATCTTCCAACGACGATTCATTGTTTCTCGTTCATTTCAAAATCCAGAATCTTGTGATGATATCGACCAAATGCTGTACTCATGCCATCTGGCAATGAAGATGGAGAAGCTTTTTTGCAAGAGTAAGCCTTTCAAGTATAGTATATAAGTAAGTCAAATGGCGTATCAGAATAGCTACAGGTTGGAAACGGTGGCGATTCTATGTATGAACGCGACCACTCATTTATTCGTTCGCCGCGCCACAATGAAGTTCTTTGATTCCGGAAGATGATCAGACTATGGTGCACCCTCTCAGCAGGGGCTCTGAAGAGAGATGCACATGTGTTCTACAAGAAAGATTCGGTTCCAAATGCTAACATGTAGATCTGCGAAGAGTGTCTTGGGTCATGGATATCTGGTGAGGAATAATAGAAGGCGAAACCTCAACACACTCTATAGTGCGAACCATCCCAGCACACGATTGCCTCAGTAACTGGTGAAAATTCTCCAAAGTTGTAAAATAATGTACGCCAGACAAGTTCTTACTGTCATCAATGGACAATTGAATTTTGGTCAACCAGCAGGCATCTCAGAAACTTCTCGAGTTTGGGCTATTCCCGCCTTTTTTACGAAATGCTAAACAAGGTCCTAGTAGAGTCGACTCCTGCGAGCTCAAGCAAAAATCGAAAGGCCAAATTGATTGAGCAGCCCATCGTACAAACCATCACTTGGATTCTATTGCCTTGCTGAGTCCTGAATCTGAAATTTCTCAAAATCTCGTCAAAGTAGTTCAAAGCTTCTGTTGACAACGCTGCCAGTCTGTATATCCTCTTGGGCTAGCGCAGTTGGGGCACCAAAGCTCTTCCAAGTGATACAAATTTTTTGAATGTACACTCATCCAGAATCTTGAACAGCGCAAAACATGACAAGCCAAAGAAACCATAGAAGAAGGGTTCAATGTATCGCCTGCCGTGTTGTCTCTTGCATTACTCTATATGCTGCACCTCTTTCGATTAACAATCTCACGATTGGTTGTGCAGCTACTGCACGCAAACGCATACTGGGGTGTCCCGCACGTGTCGCAACGACAATTTATCATAGCAACGACACGTGCGGCATATTTCTGAACAATCCTACTAGTGGATCTGAACTAGTGCCTTGTATTTGAACAATTTTTGAAATTCTTGTGTGAACAGTGCTCCATGCAATGAGCAATCCAACAAACTTGGGACTCTCTAATTGACCACCTGATCAAAAAGAACCTCTCAGCTGTTCAGAATCCGCTCTCAATATGACTCACAAAATTCTACAGCTAATGGCGCTAGCAGCAACTCTTGTGAACCACGGTGAAGCCTTGACGGGTGACACGTCCAACAGCAAAGCAGTCTACTTGGGCCTGGACGTCGGAACTCAAGGGACCAAAGTTGTAGCATACTGTCCCGAGGAAGCTCGAGTCATTGCTCGCGTTTCACGGTCGTATGATGTAATGCCCACATCTGTTCCCGGACGAGCCGAACAAGATCCCAATGAGACTTGGATGCCAGCCATTGACAAGTGCTTTGTGGAGTTGGGAAACGAGCTATCGTCAATGAATGACAATGATGAAGGAGAAGCAATCGATGGCAGAATAAAGTACAAAATTAAAGGCGTCGGTGTCAGTGGCCAGCAGCATGGTATGGTGGCAGTGGATTCAAGACTGACGCCACTGAGACCTGCTAAATTGTGGTGTGACGTTGAGGCTGTGGAGGAAACGAAATTATTGCAAACAATTTGTGGCAAGGAGAACTTGGACTTCTTGACGCCCTCCTTTACGGCCCCCAAGATTCTATGGATGAAACGAAATGAACCTGAACTATATGCCCAAACCAAGTGGTTTCTTTTGCCCCATGACTATGTTGTCATGAGACTGGGCAATTTGAGACAGCCGATTACGGATGCTGGTGATGCCAGTGGCAACGGTATTTTTGTGTCCAACAAGAGAGAAAACTCCAATAGTATTGCGAATGCAATTGACGAGTCGCTCATGGACAAACTGCCGACGGTATTGAGTCCCAATCAAGTAGCTGGCATTCTAGATGACTACTATGTGCGATTGCTTACGCCAAATGCCCCACCCACCAGCAAAGCCATTCCATTGTCTGTTGGTTCAGGAGACAATATGTGTTCTGCGTTAGGAGTTGGATGCGTGTCACCAGGGCAAGCTGTGTTAAGTCTTGGAACTTCTGGAACGATTTTTGCCGTTTCCGATACTCCAGTTTCCGACAGTCCAGTACTGGCTCCCTTTTGTGACGCTACTGGAAGGTATTTGCCGCTGGCGTGTACTATCAGTTGCACGGGAGTCCTGACTCAAGTGTTGAATGAATATACAGATTGGTCATCCCACGAGGAAGCATCAAGACATGCAGCTTCGGTAGGGATTGGTTGCCACGGTATTACATTTCTGCCATACCTAGGAGGAGAACGAACTCCAAACTGGCCTCATGCAACTGGTGCCTTGTTGGGTCTTACTGCGAGCAATCTGAAGTACGCCAGTGATCCAGCCGTCGTGTATCGAGCGTGTCTCGAAGGAATAACGTTTCTGTTGGCCGATGCCTTGAGTCACTTTCCCAATAAAGACACCATCACAACATTGCTGGTGGTAGGAGGTGGTGCGAAGAATCCACTATGGCAACAAATGATTGCTGACATTTTGAATTGCGAATTAAGATATCCTCTGGAGACTGAGAGCGCAGCATTGGGGGCTGCCTTTCAAGCTGGAGCTGCGGCAACAGGAGCAATGGTGGACGACTATGTACAGAAACAGAACTTGGAACGTAATCCTACCGTCACAGTACCAAAGAATCACGAGGAATATCAGGATGCGTTTCAACGCTACAAACACTTCGCCACCAGATTGTTTGACCGATCATGAGATTTGTCCCGAGCAATAATGTAATAATGATGTTATAGATGAGTGTTGCTATCTAGGAATTTGCCGCACTTCTGCGCCAGGAAAGACGACTGGAATTCTGTGACATAATTCGATATGAACCTCTTTGGCGTGTTCCTTGGTCATGACATCTTCGCCCTTGGTACGATAGATCAGTCGATAGGTCCTGCATATCCGTCCATCTTTGTACAAAAAGCCCTCCTTGTCCACAAAGCTCGACCAAGCGGCAACGTCCTCGCGGAGTGTGTTGGCAACAACGGCTATTTGATCCGGTGTCAATGGTTCCGGTCCAGGAGGCTGAAAGAGTGATAAGCACAGGGATCGTGAATGTCCTTTTCGAAGATTGGCAGCGTCGCGGCCGGCAATGGATCGCACCGATGCTTTGGCCTCCGGTGTGTCACCCACGGGAATCGTAAACTCGGGCACTCCACGAGCCAACTGCGCAATCGTATCATTGTCGACGGGAGTTTGCACTGTTGGATGGTGGTCCTTGTGCGGTGGCGTTCCGAGAATGATTCGATTCTTGGGTGTGAATTCTTTGGGTATACTTCCTTCTATCACATCAAAATTAGCGTCGCGAAGCCTTTGTATCCGGAGGGAGTCAACAAAGTCGGCCAGTGTATAGCATTCGTTCCTGATGTCTTGTCGTTGCTCTTTCGTTAGTTGTCTGACGGTATGGCAGCACGGGACTAGAGCCAGTGGGGAGTTTCCCAGTATGGCCAGGTCGACAATCTTATCCGACAGAGGACCACAGCAGTGTACCCCAACCAAGAGAGTAGATGGAGCAGGTTCGATAAACTCTAGTTTTCCTTCCACGTAGTCCCATCGATCTTCTAGATTGGGCCACTTTCGGAGAAAGCCCTTTCTCAACTTGTCGGCTGTTTTCGGCATTCTTCGATCGATGCAAATGGCAGTGCGTTCTTCGTTCAACAGCAGCAAGGCCCAACTCAACAGTCCATGACCAGCCGCAATATCGGTAAATCGCGTACTCTCTGGAAAGTGATCGTGGACATGCAAAGCCATCGCCCAAGTCTCAAAAACTTCCTTTCGGACAATGCAATCCGTCTTGCACACAACTCGTGCAAATTGGTCAAATAATGTAGTGCCATGGAATTCCTCCAAATGTCGTGGTTGAAGCTGATTGTCTTTTCGTTCTGGGCACGGCCAATTATGACAGACAGCAATGCCTTGCAACTCCTCCTGAATCACTGCCATGCCCTTGCTGATCCCCATATTGTTCTTGTTGTTGCTGAGAATGTACAGAAAGAACAAAACTACGAGATAGGGAGAAGACCAATTATTCTTTCTTCCCATGCATATGAATGATAAGAGAATCTTCTTCTTCTCCTTGAAATGTCAAAATGCTGGCGAATGTCAAAAGATTCTTCTTTGTGTGGTTTTGAGGCATCCAAAAGAAAAGGTCAAGATGGTGGCCATTTTGTCGAACACATCGAATGGATGCAACGGACCGACGGAAGCAGGACCAGTTCGACTTCGGTTTCCATAAGTATGGACATAAATAAAAAACGCAAATATGATGCACGTACTCCGCACCTGACGTGGAGCGCCTTTTCAATGCCCACGTAGGCATCGTCCATAAGTGTTTGACTTCCAAAATTTAGCGCTCTCTCCACAATCCCATCAACAAACATCCTTTTTCGTCATAAAAAGAATTAAAAAAAGAGAATCGCTTGTTTTGTCATGGCGTTGACGTATTCGGAACCATCAACGCCAACGGTATCGTCACGAAATCTCTCTACGCTAGTGGTGAAGAAGTCCAGATGGAGTCCCGATCCATCACTCGTCCTTCAAGAAGCACAGAAAGATGACAACATTTCCAGTCTTCATTTGTTTGGTCTCATTTTTACTGAGAATTCCATTCCAGAATTGGTAGAATTGTTAGAGGGTCGAAGTTGGAGGATTGTGTATTTCATGCAGTGCCATCCCACTCCGGGTGTAAGTTGCCGGTTATTGTCCCGTGCGCTGTCCCAAACGAGAATATCCAAGCTGCTCTTACACGACAGTGCAGAGTTATCCTCCAGCCTTCTCATGGAGCAAAAACTGAATGGAATTCAAGGCTTGACATTACGTCAAAGACAAGGGTTGTCCAATTCACAATGTCTTATGCTGGGGAAGATTGTTTCGTGTAGCAAAGGGTTGAAAGAATTGTCCTTGAGAGGGACGCCGATTGCATCGGGAGCATTGTTGGCGCCAGGACTTGCCATTAGTTATCATTTGGAAACGTTGATCATTGGTGAGACTTATCTATCGGCAAAGAGTTTATCTGACTTGGTAGTGGTGGCCAATCCAAAACGATGTCAACCATCCATTCAAGCTACCTTGCGACTTCTCTCCTCCCCACAAAGCAACCTCAAGGCATTGGACTTGTCGCATCTCAATCTTCGAAGCGAACACGCGACTGTCATTGCCAAAGCGCTGGTAGACAACAACTCATGCTTGGAACAACTCAACTTATCCTTCAATAATATCGGAAACAAGGGACTAGAAGCATTTGCACGACATCTCCCTCAAATGAAGTGCCTTTCCAAGGTTTCCCTTCAACCCAATCCGTGGGACAATGGAACCGTACTTTGTAGTGCGATGCAACAGAATACATCCGTTGACTATCTGGATTCACTTCTCTGTCTTCCAGAAGCCGAAATGATTCGTTACTATACTACTATCAATCGAGGGGGCCGACGGTTGGTGCAACAGAATCAAGTCCATGATGATATTGACAAGGACGTTCCGTTGGGGCTTTGGTCCCTTGTCTTGGAACGTGCTGGAAGAATAAATTATTACACCGAACATGGGCAGCAAGCCAAAGCGGATTCAATTTTCTATTTGTTGCGAAATGGACCCGTCTTTTTTCAGCATTAATTCTTTTTCTTCCTTTGGATTCAAATGCTGTTTATTTGGGGTGGTGAGGTTGGATCTGGACCAGTCGTTTTTCAGCAGTGATTCTTTTTCGTTTCTTTGATTCAACGTTGTGTGTTCGGGGGAGGGATGGTGGTGCAAGATCCTAGTTAGACGAGACCTGTTAACATCACATAGCGGAGAAATTTTGCTAGACTACCCAAGTTTTACTTCTGTATTCCTGAACCATGCTTTCTTTCCATATTTGCTGAGGCCTTTGGCAGTTTCTAGTTCTGCACATCAAATGAGTATGGTCGTACGCTAGAATGACAACGATATCTACATCTACATACTCTACTAGTAGAGTATCTCGCTCTGTGACGGAAGTGACAACATACCCAGTAGCTCCAAATATTGCATTTCGCGGCTGTACATCGATTTTGATGAGACCACATTCAATCTTCGCCTCTTGCAGTTCAAAAAAGGGGCTAGACGCATGAACTGTCTTATTTCATCGTTGGTCGAATCGTTACCACGAAAGGGGAAAAACAATGGGAGTGGTGTTCGGAGGTCCAACTTTAGTCGAAGCTCCCCCCGCTGCGTTGAAACAGTTGTCTGTTACATCAGTTTCTTTTGGGGGAAACTTGCGGAGAAAAAAGTTCACCAGGGGCAAGTCACTGCATTCTGTTTTGCGCAAGGGACGATCTCCCTAAGGCAGCCAAGCACACATAAATCTCTCATTCTTTTCACATACCAAACGCATCTTTGGCTTGTTGCCAATGGATCTTTTCCATTCCATCGGGCGTGTAGATGCACTTGACACCCAGTTTTTCGACCTGCCTGATGTTATAGTACTCGTTGTCAAAAAATACTAATGACAATATGACAATGTGAAAGTTGAAAGAAGAAGAAGGATCAAAGTCAGGTCCATCTGCTACCGAACAATCACACATTGGAAAAGGATCCTTCTTTTGCTTACGCACCCATGCTTTCATACGGAACTCCTGTTTTGTCATGCAGCCGTCGAAAATGGTGCGTTTTGTTCTGATAGGAAATCTCTATCAACTTTCCAAAGCATTCCCTCAGGGTGGTCCCATCCTCCGCGACAAGGTAGTTCATGCAAATCTTGGCCCAATGTGGTTCATCGGTCCGAGAAGCGACTGCAGCTTGAATGTCATGTCCCTTGGTACGAAGTCGATTGATGTCCGCGAGCGCATGTGAACTGCGTGTGTTTGTGTGAGATGTAGAGTGTTTCATTTCGGAAATCCGTATCAGACACAGTTTGATTAGAGCCATACGCAGAAAAAACAACAATCCTAGTCGATGAACTAGATAATCTACAACTAAGAACTTACGCTCCGGGAAAGACCCGCATTGGCTTGCCATGCGAATCCACCAAAATCATCGGTTCTTCGGTTGTCCTTGCTTCTTGTTTGATTTCGTCGGAAACTCGTGAGGAAGGATGTGTCAACCTGGGCTCTCCATAGCATTGATACATCTCTGGCTGCCAGACGGTATGGTCGAGATCAAAAACAGCAAGTCTTAACATGGTCCGCAACACTCTGAATTTTGAAGTTGAAAAGTGATCCTTGCAATGATGCAAAAGCTTTTCCTTTTGTCCTTCACTGTTGTTGCAACAACACTTCTATTTTGGGTTTTGGTTTCTGCTCATCTGGTGATAAACCTCAACTTGTCGCGCGCATTCGCTCGAATCAAGATAGTCTCCCGACGACTGATTGGACCTGACGAACTCATCTCATTCCATTTTTATTACAACAACCTGCATGCCAACAACCTTTCATTCTATCGTGGGAATTTTATGAATATTATTGTTGACGAAAACGGCGACTGGAGACTTCTAATGGTGAATCAGGTCTGTCTCCACCATGGGGGTCACATTCTCGACCACAAACCAACCCTTGTGCCCAAAGCGACAAAGGAAAAAGCCAACTAGGCCAGAACAAACGACGAGCTTCTCACCATTGGGCCTATATTTTGCGGACTTTGTACTGCTCGAAATGGAAAAATACCAAGACGTGGGAACCTTGCTCAAGTTGGCTATTGGATAACGGTTCCACATCCGACGAGTCGTATCAGTTTCTATTTTCCAAATAGGTTTATCGGTGAAGACTACCATGCCACTACAGCGCGTTATGAAATAAAATTGGCAATGTAAATCGCTAAAAACTACGAAGAGACCATGTGCGAAAAGCGTTGAAAAGACTGACATGCGCGCGTTGAAACTCATTTTTTTGCACCCCATCTACTTGCATTGATGTGACCACTTTTCGTCTTGCCGTTTTTTCCCTTTTTTTTTCTTTGGTAAAGAATGAGAATGAGGGCGTTTCG
Source organism: Cylindrotheca fusiformis (assembly GCA_019693525.1). NCBI lineage: Eukaryota > Bacillariophyta > Bacillariophyceae > Bacillariales > Bacillariaceae > Cylindrotheca > Cylindrotheca fusiformis. Next base: position 219 of record JAAMXS010003368.1, on the reverse strand, counting down.
GCTGGTCTTCTTCGTCACTATCACAATACTTTTTCAATGTATAAGATACAGCAATGCGATTCCAGCGAGAGATATACCCTTTGAAATTACGCAGCCAGATGGAACTGTCATTCGAATTCGAGGAAACGGTGATGAAAGGGAACACTGGCTGTCGGACGAGTTTGGCTACGGAATCGTACAAAATGAGGATGGCGAGTTTGTATACTTGAATGAGTCTGA
>JAAMXS010003367.1:0-26871 GCA_019693525.1 Cylindrotheca fusiformis | reverse complement strand
GATGAAAGATGAGATGATAGTCCCGACGCAGAAGCAGAAACATCCGCGGAAGTGTTCGAAATCTCGCCAGAGCCACGTTCCGACAAATCATCGAATTTCTCATCTGCTGAACTTGCACCTTCATCCGACGTCTGTGAACTTGACCGCCCAAAGGTATCGTCTTCATCAGAATCAGACATACTTCCTTGTTTGCCAGCCAATTCCTCTTCGTCTTCTAATCCCAACAGGGCAATGGACAACACATCGATCAGTCCGTCGACGTTTGCCATTGGCTCTCTTAGGTAGTGAGTTTTTGCCAGCATTGCCAAGACACTGCAAGCCACTACTCTCACTTCTCCGTCATCTTCCATGGCACAGCTCACAAGAGATTCAACCAAGTCTGGATGGAAGAAAATAAGGACTCGATTATCTTTCGGAATGCACACCTTCAATAGAACTTCTAGAGCTCGAATTCTGGCCCCATAGGCTGCTTCGTAGTCGTCGTCGTTGGATAAATCAGTGCTGATGGCGACAATGAGAGCATCAAGAAGGCCATCCGTTCGAGCAAGTGTTTGCTGGTTCTTCTTATTCATTGAAAACATCCTCAATGCTCCACAAGCGTTGAACCTACGCGCCACTGACGGACCCATTATAGCGTCCAACAGTGTCTGTAGTTCCTCTTTTGGTTGGACCAAACAAAGCTTGCACCTTGGAGCCGCTGCCTTGTTTGCGTTGATTATGTCCTGGGGGGATCGTTCATTTGTTGTTGAAGGGGGCACTGTGATTCTGTTTCTAAATTGGACATTGGTTCCTTTTCCTTTTTCTGCTGGTTTTGTTTCAGGGAGCGACTGATTTGGAATAGTCCTCTTCTGTCCGTTCTGTGAATTCGAAATCTCTTGGTCCTGTTTGTTGCCTTTGCCTGCTGATTCGGCTTCTTTGTTTTTGTCCAGGAATCGTGGGTCACTGGAGAAAGTTTTTTTCACCGAATGCACCTTCTCCTTCTTTGACAGTGGCGTTGATTCTGCTTTCCTGATGATTGGCTCAACAATGTCCTCCTCGACTTCTTCAGCATTTTCATGATCACGTTCTGTCTTTGTGCGACCAGCGTTGAGTTGAGCTTCTGTCTTTTTCTTATCTGCGCTGAGTTGAGGAGGGTCTTTCTGATCGTTAATGTGTTGAGATTCTTCGTTTTTCTGATCGTCATTGAGTTGAGGTCCTACGCTTTTCCGGTCACCGTCGAGATGTGGTTCTGTGGTTTCAACTCGTTGCCCAAGTGCATCAGAGCCAACATCTGGATGATCTTGTGTTGTCTCTTTTGTAGCTTTTACCGGACTGTTCTTTTCGCTTTTTCTCGCAGTCACAGCGCTATTTGTGCGCAACTGTGGATTCGTAGAAAGCTCTTCATGAAGGAGACGGACCAAACTGTCGATGCGACCACCATCTTCTAGAATTCTCTCTGCAGAATTCTCAGTTTCTGGCCGTTTTCCTGTTGGACTTTCCTGAGAGTCGTGTTGCGCAGGTTTGACGATGACAGGACTAGATACCGGAACAGCTTTGTCCTCCATTCTACGATAATCTTGCGATTTCTTTGTGGGAGTCTCTGGCTTTCTAAATCCTTGAAAGAAATCAGAAAAGAAAGAAGCATTCCCGCTTGTCACGGGCAGGGTACTTGTCTCAGCCAGACTATTCTTGTCATTTGTAGATCCAGCTGTATCTTTGACGTATTCGAGCAACCCGCTTAGACTTGACGGGCTAGAAGGGTTGGCAGATGAATTTGCAGCGTCTCCTGTCATGTTCTTCAAACTGTTGGCGTTGTCTCTCAGCACAGGATCCTGAGTGTTTATGGGGGTACCAAAGAACTTCTTTTCTGGGTGAGATGACGACCCGATCACTACATTATCAGGTGTCTTGGACTTCCCCTCGGATTTGTGCTCTTTCTTCGGGGTCAATGGCTTTAGCATCTCGATTGCCTGGATCACTGTTGAATCGCTAAAGAATGCAGACAATGAGCTCGATGCACTCGGCTTAATACTGGAGGCATCGACTGTCTTGGTTGTTTCTCTTGAGCCATTGGTACTCTGCAGAGTTTCAAGCTTTGGCTTTGAAACAGTCTTCGATTCCACCACGTCGCTGAAGAAAGTCATGAATGGATTGGATGAGGTCGAGCCCGCAGGTGAATTGACTGGCACCTTGAGTTTGCCTTCAGCCCCATTGTTTTGCTCCGGCAGAGAGTTGCCATTCTGTACAATGCTAGTAGCTTTCACTTCATTGCTGGGGAGCGAAGCAACTGACTGATTAGTCGAGTTTGTCTGAGGACGTAGTTCAGCAGGCGCTGCAGTCTCGTCGTCAGAATCATCGAATAAGCTAGCAGCCTGCATTGCCCGGATCGTTTTTGCTCGTTTTTCAGTAGCCTCCTTAAAGACAGATAGAAGTGGATGTTGCTCCATATCCTTTTTGGCTTCAGATGGCGTTGCACTTTTTGACACCTTGTTTTTAGGACCCAGGAAACTATTTTTCTCGAAGTGGCTGAGCTCTCTTGCTCGTGCTTCTCTTGCCGAGTCAAAAAAACTCAACACTTGGTGCTCCTTTGGAGTCTCTTTGGCGTCTGGGGGAGCTTCGGAATTCTCAAGCACGATCTGCTCTCCCAAGTTATTCGCCACCTCTGTAGTTGGACGCTTGGGTTTAGGCAACACTTGCGTATCGTAGCTGGGGACCCCATCAAGGCTGTCTGGCTGCTTTCGTACTTCTGACCCTTTGGCAATCCCTGCGCTTGTAGTTGCATTCTTATCAGCCCAGTCGCTTAGTGCATCACCAAGCCCATCAGTGTTATTCGACAAATCAAATGAAAACGAGTCCCCATCGGTGCTTTTTGCTTCAAATTGGGTCAAGTTCTCATCGACAAACGATCGAGGAATCTCAGATCCATTTCTTCCTTCATCTGCATTCTTCTTTTCACTGATCTCAACTGTCGACTCTTTGGTTGCATTGAAGTCCTCTCGTGCTCCTCTCTTGTTCATCTGCAAGGTAGGAGACTCAGTGATAAACGAGTCGCTCGAGGATGTACAAAGTACTTCCATCTTCTCGGGAACGAAGTCGGGCTTTAGATTCTCGGCGTTCTGTAAAAGTTCTTGATGAATTTTGTCGAATTCCTTTCTTTTGGTTTCGATCGGCTGATGCCAAACGGCCGCGATTTCGGCATTGCTCTGTTTTGAATCTTCTACTTGATCGCCATCCTGAAGCACCAAGCATGGATCTGTATTCAAAGTTTCCTCGTTGCATTCGTCTATTTCTACTACCTCCAACGCCTTATTGGTCGAGTCGAGAACAAGCTCCTCGTCATGCGCTTCAATTGGACTGCCCACAATGGGAAAATGTGCATTCAAACGAAGGCGATCTCCCCCATGGGACTCAGATGACTCACATGCACTCACTGGCTCTGTCTTGGGAACGTCTCCCTCGTAGGACTCAGATCGCTCCGGAGGTGCACTCCCTGGCTCTGTCTTGAGAACTTCTCCCCCATGGGACTTTGATTGCTCATCTGCATTCCCTGGTTCTGTCTTGGGAACGTCTCCCCCCTGGGACTTAGATTGCTCATGTGCATTCCCTGGCTCTGTGATGGGAATGTCTATCCCATGGGATTCAGACTGCTCAGGTGCATTCCCTGCCACTCTTGCTGGAACGTCTTCCGTATCCTGTGATCCTCTAGATTTGCTATTGAAAGCCATTGTTTTTTCTAATCCTTTTGTTTCCGCTGTGACTTTTTCGTCCACATTTGCGGCTTCTGTATCATCTACGCTGCCATGTTTGGAATCCATGTCACGATCAGTTTCACCATCTTGCTCTTTGACATCTTCAAGTTCCGACCTAGTCTTCAGTTTGACCTCTTCAGGTTTAAGAGTGGCTTGCAACTCTGCATCTTCAGGTCCTGGTATAGTCACTCGTTGCACCTCTTTCTTCTCTTTTCCGCCGGTGTCTGGTTCTGAAGAATCCAGCAGACCCATAGATTTTTTTAGCTGCTTAAGTCGAGCGATTCTTGATAGAGACCTTCCTGATGGCCGTGCATTTCTCCGACTGGGGGCAAGTGCTGGCTGCACTGGTTTTGCCTCTGTTGTCTCTGCTGGTTGAGTGTTTTCCTGTGTCCCAATCTCGTCAACAGCTGCCTCTGGACTTGCAACGTCACTATCAACTGATTTTCCTGATGGCTTTTCGTTGCCCCTGGAGGCAGGTGACGGCTGTAATGGTTTTGCCTCGGCAGTCTCTGCTGGTTGAGCGGTTTCCAGTGTCCGGATCCCGTCAACATCTAGACTTGCAGCATCATTTTCAATTGATTTCCCTGATGACAGTGCGTTGCTGCTGGAGGTGGCTGATGGCTGTATTAGTTTTGTCTCGGTTGTCTCTCCTGGTTGAGCGGTTTCCAATGTCCCATCAACAGCTGCCTCTGCACTTGCAACATTCTCAATGCACAAAGAAGAGTCAGCAGGCTTTGTTTCTTTTCTGTCGGAAGCTGAAGGCAATGTGCGAGTCCCATCATCAGCTGCCTCTGCACTTGCAGCCTTGTTCTCAATGAATAAAGAAGAGTCAGCAGGGTTTGTCTCTTTGTTGCCGGAAGCTGAAAGGGCAAGGCTGGGAATGCTTCTGGCAAATACTAGACCAGATGACTCGACCACAACTTGAGCAGTCGATGTTTCTTCCATGGCCATCGCAGGTTCTTCATGGTCAGAAACAGTGTTCTCATTGAAACTATTCTCCAAGTTTGCTTGCAATGCCTCCTTTGATTGCTGTTTGAGTCCATGAGACTCGTCGACGTCGTCAGTGGAGCCATCAGAGCAGTGGGTCAAATCGATCACATCACATTCATCTTTCGCTTTCTCTAGGACGTTCATGAACGCGTGTCCATGAGAAAAGAGAGCCCTAGGGTAAGCAGTTTGGTTCTCCGAGTACTTGTTTTCGTCGGAATCAGAAATGTGAATGACTTCGCTGTCCCTAGATGGTGTCGGGGCTGAAAACGATTGAGGGATGGAATCACAATCAACAATGAACGAGTCAGAGTCGAATGACAATAAGTCTCGATTGACCAAATCGTCTGGTGTCGTATTTTCACCGGTCGAAATGAGAACCTCTTTGACCGGTTGTTTTGGGCCGGTAGCTCTGTAGGAGTCGACAGCTCCAGTGACAAAATCGTTTCGTCTTGTAGCTTCGCCATAGGAGTTGACGCCCCCTTTGGCTGTCTCGTTTGGTGTTGTTACGGTATCGAAGTTCTTCCCCCCACGTGGCGAAAAATTTGATCTTGGAGTCATACCATAGGAACTGACTTCTGTCATGCGAGCGCTGGCTTCTCTTGCTGCCTTCTTCGCATTTTCAATTTCTTCTTCGACCCTCTGAATGATTGCTTCTGACGAGCTGACAATGTATTCACTTGCAGACGGCATCGTCGGAGTCTTCCAGTTAGCAAATGGAGAAGTCATGGGGATCTTAATATTGCCATGGGTGCCGAGCATGGTCGCTGCCCCAATATAGGTGGCGTCTTCTTCTACATCAAAAGTTCGATTTTCCCTCGAGTTCTGTCGCGGTGTGAAGAAATTTCTGTTGTCAAGCAGAGAACCGTCGGATCTTGTAGTTCTGGCTGATACTGGCCTTGTTGAGAACATTCCATCTACGTAGGATGGAAGAAATGACGAATACTGAGGCGAAGCTGGTTCCCTCACGCCCCCTGTGGATCGTTTGGTTGGACTGAGGCATTCCGTAGCCCTCCGAGCCCGCGTGAGCGCAGTCTGAACCATCTCGTTAATCTCTGCCTCCGACATTACCCTCCCAGCCTCTTCGGTCGCTCTCGACTCCTCAGCCAAGGAGCTCGATTCCGCTCTTTGCTCTACTTCGTCCAAAGGATCTGGGTTGGTGTCGACATAAAGACTTGCATAGTTCGATTTCTTGCCATACCGACTGACTAGTGCATCTCTGTGCACCGTGTGCGGCATCTTCGGATGAACTAATGGTAGATAGTTCCTTTGTCTTTCAGGAATAAACTCAAAATACTGAAGCGATTGTTAATCTGCTTCCACCTCCAAAATGTGACACGACTTCCATTCAGCGATTTTCGAATCATGGCAAATTGTACGTCTCTTAAGTGAGTTTCATATCCTATCCTCAATACTGAATACTTCGAATGTTCGAAGAAACGTCGCAGGCGTGTGTGCTTACGTCCTTCCATACATCAAGACGGATGAGGGAGGGACGGTAGGCTCATATCCCGCTTGAAAATGCACGGCCAAAGAACATGCACGTGGATCTTGAGAAATTCAAAATCCAGATGCGAAAATGGGGTTGTCTGGTCGGATCTTCGCATGGCCATCATAAAGAACGGTCATTTCGTGTCTTGTCCAGTTGATAAAGTTTTTCCATTACCATGAAACTCAGCAAATACACCATGACCTTTATCAGCCTACTATCTTCCCGCGCGGGAGCGTTCTCATCCATTGCCCGTCGTTCGGTTTCTTCCACAACTGCTCGTTTCATGGCTGGTCCAATGCCCCATGATGATGATAAGATGCCCTTTTATGCCTTGGGAACCAACTTGGCGCTGCAAGTTGGTGGCCAAGGAAACTTCAAGACTTTGCTTGAAGACGATGAGCTTGAAATTGTCTTGGAAGGTTAGTCTTCGATTCCTATTTTCGCTGAAATTGATTTGTGTGGTGTCGGAATTGATTTGTACTACTCCTATAGGTCCCACTAACGCTCTGCTTTGATCCTGTTTGGCAATCCTTAATCCCAACGTCGTTTTTACAAATAAAAAAAATTGGAAACTTAATAGCATTCTGCGAGAATTTGCGTGGAACCAATACACAAGACCCTCGAGCAGTGTTGACCACCTATGGACAAGAATTGAACAAGATTCTAGGTGAACGTACCAGCCGAATAGTGGACCGTGTGAAGAAGGACGGTGAAGAATACGTGAAGAACTTTTTGGACTGCAATGATGAAGCCATCAAGACTGATTCTGGTTTGGTGTACTACCCCATGGTTGAGGGAACTGGTGCCTCTCCGACTTTGGCTAACCAGGTTGAGGTGCATTACCACGGAACCTTGACCGACGGAACTGTCTTTGACTCTTCAGTGGAACGTGGCCAAACCATCAGCTTTGCGTTGGGCGGTGTTATCAAGGGATGGCAGGAGGGTCTTGCAATGATGAAGGAAGGTGGCAAGGCGACTCTGGTCGTTCCTTCTGTTCTGGCCTATGGCGATGCTGGCAGTGGTGATGTCATACCTCCAGGTGCCACCTTGAAATTTGAAGTTGAATTGTTCAAGGTTATGTAAACGACACTTATGATACGGAAGGATAGATGTTAATTTGCACGCTTTAATGAATAGACTGTCGAACCAGACCGAGCTTGTAAGACTATAGACCAACATGGTATTCTCAGAAGTTACAACACATTTACTTTCAGGTATTATCCCCCCAGACACAAAAATTGCGAGTAGACTATTTCTTATGAATCCATGTTCTCGCCATCATCAATCTGTCCCAAGTAGTTATCCTTGATTGTTCCAATCGCGGTGATATTTCCTTGTTCCACCGTTCTTCCCTTGATTCTCAATCTGACACCACATCCAGAAGATATGACCACTTCCTTATCGTCACTGATCCATGCATCTTTGCTTCCATCAAATCCATTAAACATTTCTTCTGGCATGGAATGCTTGGAAACGAAAATACGGAGGGGCCCACAAAAGGCAAAGAACCCCAATGCATTGCATTGCGTAACTACCGCATCCAGGACTTCGTTGATAAAAGGTCGCAGTAAAAGTGCTGTATATTTGACCGTAAAAACAACATCCCCTGAATCGTATTCAATAATACCGGATTTGATCTGGTCTTCCGGCACCTCGATGACATTTACCACATACCCGTAATTGGCCAGTGCAAGGCCTTCCACTTCTTCCTTTAAGAGACGGACAATCGTAGCTTTCAGTTTGTTTCCAAAATGCACTGGCTGTAATACGACTTCATGTTCCAATTGTTTCACGTAAAACATGACGTCGATGATTGGTAGTCCAGTAACAGTTGTTGGGTTGTCGACTTCTTGGTCAAGGGACGACCCTGGCAGGTTAAGAACGAAGGCTGAATGAATATATGAATAGGTGGAGAATTATGCCATCAAATTCAAATGGATGACACTAGATTCTAATGGTCCTGTTTAAAGAGGATAAGAGCTGCTGGAAGGTAATGGTGAAGTGAACCTGACCTATGAACTATGAAATGCCGATCCACATCGGGTTTTCATTGTCGCTTTGGGATTCTGGGCGTTTGAGAGATCGCCATGGACCAAGCGACGTACGACGGCTTGACGAGAATGGTGACGATTCAAGACACGGTTTCCGGCGCGTACGTACGTGCATACTGCAGTTCAACTCGAAGTGTCCGATTGCAGGTTCTTGTCGGACAAACAAGATGTTCGCAAGCTCTACAAAGTATACTGAAAACTTTGGTGTCATATCCACCTAAGCATACTAATCCATCGTCGCAACAAGGGTGGTAAGTGGAAGAGAAAGAATGCCGTCTCTTTCTCTTCATGACTGTTTGTCGTTAGGAGAGATTGAACTTGGACTTTCTCCCGAGCGAAGCGAAGAAGATGGCGAGATGAAGAGACTTCAAGAAATCCAACGACTGCCTCTCTTTCTGAGGATTCTTTCCTTGACGCGTCCATTAGCCTCAATTTCCGTGTTCGGTACTGAGGATGAGGAAGAGGACAAATCGAAAGAAGACGCTCTGATTAATCTCACTGTGGAACGGCTCGAACATGTGGCAGCAACGTATTCTGTGGCGGAAGGTGTGGACGTCGTCACTTCCCATTTAGCACCCATCATGTCCCGCAAGATCAGCCGGTTGCCACCCCTGAAACGAAATGCCGATGGTGTTTGGGATACGACCGATTTGGCGGAAGTGGCACGAAACCCAAAAAGCTCCAAACGAAAACGGTCTGAAGCTGATGGATCGAACGAGGAGGATGGGGAAAAAGATGATAACATTCATGAGTCCTCCTCGGACGAAGAAGATGACCACAAGGACGAAACCGCCGAAGGCGAGCCCTCCAAGAAGCGGCCACGCCATTCTCTTGATCGACGGGATTCCGAAATAGCCTTAGTGGAAGATTCTCAGGAAGCCACGTTTGTCAAAACCCTTTCGGAATTGACGTCATTGGTAGTCGCAGCTCTGGCACCCTTGGACACTAACAATGCCACCGAAAACAACGATAACGCGGAAGAGCAGGCGAAGCAGAAGATATCTCTGACTATCGATGATTCCATTCTGAATGAATCGGGATCCAGCACTGGAACTGGCGGGGCCATGGAAGGTAGTGATTTGGGTTCAACGGTTGCAGCGATCATGTTCAATGCCAGTGTCCTGCAGTCGAGGCATGTTGCGGTAAGTGCGATCGGATATATCAGTATTGTTGACTCTTCATAGCAATGACTGGCTTCTTACATACACGCTTTATCACATTTTTATTACTAGTACGCCCTATGTCGAGCGGCAACACCTCAGGCAGGTGAGTTGATGACTCGATTAGGGGCCAATTGCCCAGCCTCCATACCGTCCCTATTGCTGGGATGCCTGGATGCGTATACGTTGGCAATGCAACACTCGAATGTGTCTATTACAAAGGCATCGAAGCAAGGAGTTTTCGCGCTAGCAAAGTTGTCGCGAAGCGAACGGGCACGTGTCCTGAGCAAACTGCAATCTATGCACTTGATGTTAGACGTACAGCTCTCACTACGCTTGGAATTGCCTGATGAGACATCGGCAGCCTGTTTCTTGCTGCAACATTTGTCTAAGGAGGTAGTGCAGACATCCAAGCAATTGCGGATTAAGAACTCGAAGAAGACAGTTTCCAAGCAAACTGCTGGTGACAGTTCAGATGACTTTCGCGCATCTCATGCTGTCAACAGCAGTTCCTATCAGACTGCTATGACATCACTTCTTGCTGATAACATGGCGTTACATAAAGCGACGCTTTCCTTCTTTGCAGCAACTTTTTCTAAGCTTGCAGATGCTGACAGTCTTGTCGTAAATGGCAAGCTGATACTCTTGTTAAAGGCATATTGTTGGTTTCTTTTGGTCCCAACAAACAAGGCAACTCCCAAGTACGATCCATTGCAAGCACTTTCGGAAAACGCGATTCCTTCACTGGCCCGCTTCGCCATACGCCTCCACGATCATTGTCAAGAACAGATGGGGCAGGGTGAAGTGCCAGAGACATCCCACTTCGATGGAATCATGCGTCTACTTCGCTCCGCCACAATATTGACCATAGCCCGAATGGCAGCAGAAGGTGTGACCAACGGAAAGGTAACCCAAGCGAGCGAACATATTTCCCAGTCCTTGGATCAAATGAGAAAAATGGCACCAATCTCCAAGCTATCAAATGAGTTTGGTGCAAGTATCGATACCATGTGTAGAGGTCGAAATCATTTGGGATTCTTGACGATCATTGTCAGTGAACTGACCGGACAAAAAAATTGGGAGCGGTGGAACCTTCAAGAGTGTCTAGTGTCGATGGAAAACGGCTTGAAGGTGGTTTTTGACAGTTATGATGTGGACAGTCCAAATATGCCGGAGGATGTTGACCTGGGGATTGAGTCAACTGCTGCTACGTTTCTCCTCGAGATGCAAGGCGAGGACAAAAGCTCAAGTCCTTTCAACGAGAACAAAATAGCGAAGCTGAAAGCAACCCTACAGTCCATTCTCACCGATGAAAAGTCTGCGGCAGCGCTTGTTCGCAACAACGAAGTCGTGAAGTTTATTGTTGTTGCAACCGCTTGGCTTTCAACTGGAGGCAAGATGCCAGTTCCCCACGCCACATCGTTGCAATTGGAAATGCTAGCTACAAAATTGACCCTTGATTCAGCTCCGGAAAGCGTTAGCGAATCTGAAAGCAGCTTCTTGCTATTGCTCCTACATGCATTGGAGTACTTGAAACAAAACTCCAACTCGCCATTTGCGATTGACCCTCGAGCACTGCCTATCAAGAAAGCCCTTAACTTGAGCAAATGTCTATCCAGTGAAACAGGAAGTTCTTTTTTGCTTTCAAGGTTTGAAGACTACGCTGCTTCATTTTGTCCTGAGATATTGGTGCAAGCAAAAACTGGCTGGAGTCTGCGACAAAACGGAGATGGGACTGGGTTGCTGTCAGTTTCCAGAAGTGAAATGATGAAGCTGCTGCATGCAACCATTCAATCATGTATGCGCGATTCCCAGCTCAATGAGCCTGCTGATAGAGATGGGGTGGGTTTGGAGGCATTGTTTCTGGAAGCCAAGCACAAACTTACCGACGCGGACCTGTGTTGCACGGTTGTCAGTTCCTTGCTTTCTTCTCCGCACAAGCCACCTCCTTCTTTTACATACCACGGTCTGTGCCGAGACCCTTTAGTTGTTTTGAAGTGTCCTTTGAAAGTTTGGAAATGCAAGGGGATGCGTAGGGTAATGTTGACGATCCTAACATCCCTTATGGCTTCCAATGATGCTATTGTGAACAGTGTAGCTCGTTTGGAAGAGTCTGCTATGGAATTTCTGGCTGCCAGGGATGCATTGGTTGTTCGATGCTTGCTTACGGCAATGAGTGGGTCTGAAGCGAACAATTCACCGCCTGTAGCCTATTGTTCGATGACAACCAGCATCATCCGGCATATCGTTTTCAAACGTCGCGGTATTGTTGCATTGTTAGTCAAGCAAGGCTTACCGGAAAAGCCCCTCGATTGGCTCGTGGAATTTGTTCCAGAAACAATGAATGATTCTCAGGATATGCTACAGATGTTGTCCGATGGCAGATCTCTGACGCCGGCAGAGCGTTTGGTTGCCGCAGATGCAGTCCTGCGAATTGCCATTGTGCATGGCCACAGCAACGAGGCGGATGCTGCCAGCATGGCATACGTCTCCCTGTCCCAGCTTGTCGATGCTTTCTTTCTGATTGCAGGTCCTATAGGCGTGCCTGTGAATTCCATGCTTGTCGATGAATCCGGACTGGATGTGACTCAAATATCCCGGAAAGCTGCCTTTCGGATCTTAAGGTCTGTCCGCCAAGTCCGTGGACGCAGAGCCAACCTGCGAAAGGAATGCGGCATGGCACTACATAAAATAGCCGGTCTTTGCAAAAGTGAAAGTGCTGTCAGTGGTGTTGGAGGCGCTGTAGCCGGCCGACGACAGATGGTATTGAAGGAAATATTCGATGCCGTGATAAAGGCCGCAAATGCTATGGGTTCACCAGTTCGCAACCAGTCGTCTGCAGCATAGCTTAAAAAGTTGGCCAAATTTTTGCTACTATAAATTGAAACACCCTACCACTATTTGTAAAAAGAAGCAGGATCCGTCACTGATGGGATCGGACTGTTTCATATGAATTGACCTGATTCATCTCGGGCTGCCTCGTGTGCTGGTCGAACAACTCCATGCATAGTAACATACACGCCATTTTCGGGAAGTACTTGAACGGCAGCAATAGCTGATCCGACGTTCAAAGGAGCGTCCGTGTTGCTAAATCTCTCCGGACGCATAGAACCAGTCTTTTGGATGGGGTGTGAACAACATTGGTTAGCAAGGGATCGTGGCGAACCAAATGATGCTACCGGCCAATACTCACCAATACGATCCGTCTCCCGGTGTTGAGGTCTTGGTCGGTAGCCAAAAAACGAGCAGTTTCGATCATCGTGTCTGTCCCATGGGTAATAATGATGCGTTCTAAGACATAATGGACAAGAGTGTTGCTGTGTGTGAGTCCCATGATTCTGCGAGATTCGACAATCTGCGACTCTCTCTCTTACTCTGCGGCAGCGCTGATATCGTTTCCGCCAATATTTTTCTGTCTCCATCGTTGACTTCTAGGCTATCTTTTTGAAAGGCAGTGATTACCTTATAGCGAAAGGAAGGGGCAAGTCGCTGCAGCAATCGTATCGTTGCTGGTTCGCCGAATTCGAACGCATACCCACCTTTGCTTCTTGGATAATCTTTATCGATTGTGCCGCCAGTCTGAACGAAGAGAATCTCATCTTCGTGAGCGCTTACTGCTGCAGTGCTGAGAGATCCGTCGCTATCCATTTCAGCGTTTAGTTTGGTACCTATTGTCGCAGTCCAAAGGACGAATAGAAAATCATAGAAGCAACACAATTATAATCTTCCAATTTTAGGGGAGATCCAATGACGGTGTTGCACCAATGGAATCGAATGAATCAAACAACTGGCGGGACTCAAGACCCTACCCAATGGGAGAAATCATACTTGCTTTACTACTACAATACTTAATTAATCTTTCTTGGTTTGTTGCTTGGCTTTGGCAAGTCCACCATCTGGAAATGCCTTGGCATGATCTCCAATTGTTTTGGCAAGACCTTCAGCTACTGTGAAGGCTGGTTCGTAGCCAAGCATGGTTTCTGCTTTGGAACAATCAAAGATATAGTCAACGGTTTGCATAGACAACGTTGTGTAGGATAAGAGGGCCAGGTCTTTGGGCATCGATTGCTTGAGTGATTTCGCAAGCTCAGTGATTGTTGCTAGGAAAAAGACAAGTGTCGAAGACAACTTCCAGGCGACATACCCAGGGACCATCGCCGTAATCCTAGCTTCGAAGTCCAGCAACGTCATTGGTTCCTTGTTGGAGATAATGAACGTCTCCCCTTGACATTTGCCACTGCTCAATTGTTTCTCCAACAAAAGATGACCGAGGACCACGTTGTCACCATATACAAAGTCAATCCGTTGATTCTCAAACCCTATCGCGGGACTATTCATATCCAGTAGACCTGGTTGACAGAGCACGCTATCTTTGGCATGGAAAATCCCGCTGGCGGGACGGATGATACCAAAGGCTGGTGCTTTGGAGTTGTGTTTGCAAAACTCTAATGCTTCCACTTCTGCCAATGCCTTGGAACGAGAGTACCACGACAATGCTTCCTCCTCCGAAGAAACTGGAGGAAACTCTTTCTCGTTTCCGGATACACTCTTGTGGCAATGCTGCTTCCCGATTCCGGCAATGGAACTGCCGGTCATGACAAAGGAGCCAACCTTCTTTGATTCTGTTGTGGATGCACGAAGCATGTTCAGGACACCTCTCACATTCACATTGTACGATTTCTCCCATTGCCAAGTCTTGGAGTCCGAAATAGTTATGATTCCAGCAGTGTGAAAAATGACATCCGGTTGAACCTTCTTCACAACGCTCTGACAAGCTTCCAGCGAGGATACATCGCCACTAACAAAATGCGATTCTTCTAAAAAGTCACTGACAGTCGAAACGGGGCATATGTCAAACCCATATACATTTGCTTCACCCCGTTCTTGCAGGACTTCTATGATTCGTCGACCGACACCACCTGTGCCCACAATGAGATATACTTTCCCGGTTTGGGGCGGTACCATTTTGGACATTTTCGCTTGACCACTTTGTGCCAATGATTGGAGGGTAGATAACTTGCTTTCCTCGACAAAGGATTCCTTTGCAGCTTTCAGTCGTCTCTTCATTCTGAAATTTTCAACGACATCCAGAATGGCAAGCCCAACGAGGGGCGAAACGCTGAGGAGAAGCGAATTCTTGAGTGATGGCAAAGGTTTCCACCAACCGAATGACAATGCCGAAATAGGAATCAAGCCCAGGCCGATACCTCGAAGTTTATACTGCGTGCTCAGAGGTGGTGGCATCCTTCTCGGTAGTACTGAGGAGTCTGACAAACGGATTGAATAGTCTGTTGTTGTTACGATGGCTCGAAAAATGCGATCCCCCCTTGTTTTGTTGCGTTGGTTGCGTGTGCAAAAAGATATGGCAAATGATGCCGCACATCTTATGGCGCATGTGCTCTTTCTTGCTCTCAATCACGACTAGGATAAAAGGGGTTGCTCAAGATAGACACTCTGTTGCACGAGATTCATTCAGCTATATAACTTGGAAAATAATCAACCTCTCTGCGAGAACTCTTGTTTTGCTCATGCGAAAAGCGTTGGACGGCTGCAGATTTCGTGAAACAGGGCGGCAACTCAAGGTTCACGGGACGAATGTCAACGGCTATCTTGATGAATAAGAGGTGCAGATGGAGTAGTAGGAATAAAACCTAAAAATTAATCTCTTGTAAAAAAAACTATCGCAATCAAATCTGGCTTCTGATTTGGACCTTTTTCTTTCCTCTTTTCTTAAACCATAGGAACAGTTGCATCCATGACACTCGCAGCACTTGGGTACAGCTTTCCCAAAACGACTTGGCGTGTCAGCAGCTTCAGCTGAGCTTCACCATCCTCGATTGCTGCAGCAGCTTCCGGTCTGAAACAAATCAAAGGAAAAATAAATTGGAAGAAAGAAAAGTGAGCGTCAAAGACTGAAAATCGAGTCCCGCAAGTGGCAAGAATAATGAACTGTCTCTTGCTTTTTTGTTTTCATGTCAACTCGAGCAGCAGATAAAATGTAGAGCGTTTCCAGAAAGCTTTCCTCATTTGATAATGGGGTGAAGACGACCAAAGTAACTTACCCTTGCAAATGTTGGTTCTTTCGAAAGCCTGCCTTGACCCGACGGACAGAATACGATCGGAAATTGTAATCTGGCAATTCTCTCGCCTGGCGAAGGAGAGCTCTGTAGAGAGCATTTGGAGTCGACATTGTGTATTGTATGTTTATCTGTTGCTGTCGTTACTGTTGTTGTTGCGGACAAAGAACTCACTTCAATTTGATGCAGCAAGTATATTGTTGTGGGATCGAGGCAATCTTCATTCTTCTCTTCGAAAAGATCATCGTCGAACATCTGCTTGTAGTATCCACACGTCACAGCAACGGTGTCTCTCCGTACCACGACAGACGCTTTCACATCTGTAGGTCGACTCATTCGACAGCTGTTTGGCCCAAAACCATCGCGAGGTGCAATCAGTACTGGGTCGACTCATTCGACAGCTATTTGGCCCAAAATGCTCTCCACTGCCCCACAACTCGGAAACAATGGAGGGAATGCCGCAACCAGCATGCAACTCCTCAATGAATTATTGGATGTAACTATGTCTTACTTGCGAATCTTTCTACAATAACATACTTCCGAAGCTTTTGTAATCTTACTTGGCTGCAGATGCCTTGAATTTGGCCAAGGTTTGGGCATGTTTCTTCTGTTCCTTGGCCAATTTCTTAATGGCAGACTTGGTAAGTTCCGTCCCGTCAGCATCGTGTGTGGGCAATCCCGTATCGTCCGCAAATTTCGAATACTTGCCCTTGTATTCCTCTGCCAACCGAAACAAGTCCTTCGGTTCAATCTTCATGCGTGCCTCCTTGGCAGCCTTGTCAGCGGCCTGTTTGGCCTTGCGGGCGGCATTGGCTTCTTCTTCCTTCTTGGAGAGTTTCTTAATGGACGCTTCCTCCTTGAGTGACACTGTGCGATTGAAGACCAACTTGCCCTTTTTGGTGGAATGGTCATAAGTGGTATCAAAGTCCACTACAAAGTAACCCATTCGTTCAAACTGCAATGCTGCGTTGGATTGCCACTTGTCAATCTTGGAAGAGTCGACCAACGCGGAAACGGAAGGATCAATAATTGCGTTCTCATAGACAATTTCCGATTCAGGATTGAGTTCATCTTCCCAAAGTTCTGTAGGCTCCGGGACAGTGAACAGATGGTTGTAGACTCGAACTTCGCACGCAATTCCATCAGAAGGCACCCAACTAATCCACGTTTTGGGTTTGGGTCGATCATCCGAGCTGTCCAATCGACAGACAAGTTCCTTCACCTTATCACCCTCTTTCTTGACCTCGTCACAAATAATGTTTCCCCCATGGTACTTGATGCCAACGGCCTTATTGGGCGCAAGACCATAAAATTCCTTGGAGTCTTCCAAACGGAAATCCGAAGAGTCAATATAGAATGTCGGTGTCAAGGTGATGGAATGCTCTCCCAACGATGCGTCGGTAGGAGAGTTTTGAACGGGGAACGTCAATGTAGTATTCTCGTGGTCCTTCCAGTTGGAAATGGTGATGAGAATGGGTTCCAACGCCGCCATGGCGCGCTGAGAGGTCTCGGACAGACAGGCACGGGCCGTCGTGGCCAACTTTTCGTATTCAATCACATTGGAAGCTCGTGTCGCACCGAGATCATTGCAGAATCGATTGACAATCTCCTTGGTATAGCCCCGACGTCTCAATCCCGAAATGGTGGGCATGCGTGGATCATCCCATCCTCGGACGTAATTGTTGTTGACCAGTTTCAACAATCGACGCTTACTGAGAACTGTATACTGACAATTCAACCTGGACATTTCATAGACATTGGGACGGAACATGTCCAGCGCCCAAAGGATCCAATAGTACGGTTCTCGGCGCGTCTCAAACTCCAAGGTGCAAATGGAATAATCAATTTCTTCGAGGGAATCACAGATTCCATGTGTAAAATCGTAGGCTGGATAGATGCACCAACCATCACCGGCATGGGGATGGGAGGTGTATTTGATGCGGTAGGCTACCAAATCATACATGTTGGGGTTGGCCGATTCAAAGTCCATCTTGAGTCGCAGCGTCCAGGTGCCTTCATCGTAAAGCCCTCTCTTCATCTTGTCAAAGATTTCTAAATTTCGCTCGACGGATGTGTTGCGATTTCGGCCGGGCAAAATGTCGGCTGAAGGGATTGGGTGATCGACATCCGGATCCTTCCCTCCACTCTTGGCGCTGGCTCGTTTCATGGCCAACTCTCGTTGGATTTCCATTTCCGCCTTGGTCATGTCGCAGCAATACGCGAGGCCCTTCTTGATGAGCTGAACTGCCAATTCGTGCAACTTGCCAAAATTGTCGGAACTGTAGGTGGTTTTCTCGGGCGTCCATCCCAACCAGGCAACATCGCGCTTCAAACTATCAATAAACTCTTCCGTTTCTGCATCGGGGTTGGTATCATCGTAGCGAAAGACAGTTCGTCGGTTTTCTTCCGCCACACCGAGCTTTTCAAAGGCCAAGAAAAAGTTCATATTCATGCTCTTGGCGTGTCCAATATGGAGGTAACCGTTCGGTTCGGGAGGGAACCGAGTGCGAACAATCTTGCCATTTGCCGCACTGTGCTTCGCCAACAGTTCGGGAGAATTCTTGGCCCATTCCAGCTCACGAGCCGAAAGGGCGTTGCGGACAGTTGTCTCCTCTTCCTGTTTCGATTCACTCATATGACCTATATTCAAACCTGTTCTTCTTCTAAAAGACGAGATGCAAACGGCAGGAGTGGTTGTTGTTGTTGTCAATGTTCAGGTTTCTGGATCCTCACGTTTGGGGGAACGGCACTTCTTGTCGCGTGCCAATATCGCGCATCGGAAAAGAATTCGTGATTGAAGCTTCTTTTTTTACGTTCGTGACCGAGGCATGTCGATGTTACAAGTTCATTCATGTTGAAGAAGACGCCATTAGGATACATACATTGCATTGGTCTTTGCCAGAACTTACATTCAAATCCGGCTTTGGTGGGAATCGCTCGTTCTGCGGGCAAATATAGCTTGCGTTGAGTCCGTCTCGTTGTTGTGTGATTCTCTCAACGGACCAAATTTTGAAAAAGCACGTTTGATAGTTCCATCCACGATCATGAAGTGATTTGATTCTGTCATATCGGAGGAACTTCCTAGCATGTTGGAAGAAAGGAAGAGAAAATGGAAGAAAGGAAGAGAAAACAGAAAAGTTCAGAGATAGAGGAGACAGATCCAGGGTATCTTCTCTACACCAGTGAATCGAACCACAATGACATCGTCCGATTCAGAAAATTTTCTCACCTGCGAGTAGATTCTTCCCTCAGAGCGATTCCTTGTTCAGCCTTCGGGGGCAACGTCGCACTGGTGCAAGTGCAACTTCCAGAGACACTGAAAGAGATTGGAGATAGAGCTTTCGACAGGTGCTGCAACTTGAAGATTGTTCAGTTTTATTCAGATGCTTCTCTCGGCAGTCTCTCAATCAATCCTTGTTTAGTAGAAGACGGAATGATTGTGTTTCCAGAAAAAGCAAACTTGCAGATCCACGATTATGCGTTTGGTTCATGCGAGAGTCTGCGAAAGGTCATTGTTTGTTCTATTTCCACGAAACTTGCTTCAGATGTATTCTGTGGATGCACCGGTTTGATTTCTGTTCAGCTACCTGAAGGGCTTCAAGTGATCGCATCGAGTTTGTTCTTCCATTGCAAATTACTAGAGACTGTCAACATTCCTTCATCTGTGATCAAGATTCATTCCTTGGCTTTCTACAGTTGTTCGAGTCTGCCTTCTGTTGACCTTCCGCACGGACTCATGGAAATTGGGCAACTTTCGTTTGCAAGCTGTGAATCACTGGAGACTCTACATATCCCCGCTACAGTATCTTCAATTGGGAAAGGCGCATTTGACCACTGCGGCAGACTGAAATATATCAAGCTGCCACCAACCTTGGAAAGAATCGAATTGGGGACGTTCAGCAAATGCTATAGGCTGGAATACATGGAGATCCCCTCCACAGTAGCTTTCATTGGGTGGAGGGCGTTTTGGCACTGCCGTTCCTTGTCTCATATAAGAATCCCGTCAAGGGTCGATTGCCTCTTGTATTCCTCATTTCGATGCGACAATTTGATTTCACTGGAACTTCCAGAGGGACTGTCGATTACTATCGCAGGGTTGAATCAATTGGATTCATACCAGGATTTCGATTGCCCTTCTTTGGTGAATCTGGCGTTTCCAGCACTGACAAAAGACTTAGCGGGACTCAAATATTTGCGAGAATCGAAGCTTGGAAGTGTTGCTGGCGGCAACAACAACCTCGGACACAAATTGGAACATCGATTCGATAATTCTCCGTTGCACAAGCTATGCTACTATCAGTCCTACCATTCCTCGGAAGACTTAATACTGCGGCTGCGTAGTCTGATGGAGGATGATCCATTGGCAGCAACAGTCCAAGTGGATGCGTTTGGTATGACCCCACTCCATATCCTATCGTTGTCGCAGGTCCCGAATATGGATATGATGCTAGCTTTGATTAGTGCAGGACACCCGGATCATATCATTCATTGTAAGGACCCATTTGGGTCTACTCCCATGGGTTATCTATGCTTGAATAGGATGCCAAATGCTACCCAAGTGATTCGAAGAGTAATACAGACGCGTCTTGACAAGTTGGGCTTGGACCGGTGGAAATTGGAAATGATGCAGGCTGTCCACGATGCGTTGGCTGTGGATTGGTCTTTGAGGATGAGGGAGATTGGTAGAGTCTATTTCAAACTTGCAAAGTATGAACGAAAGGAAGTCCTTTCTTTAATGGAGCTATATCTTTGGAAGATGAAGAACGGCGAGTTTATAACCGCTCAACAAAATACCGATCGAGAAAGCTGCCGAATCAATAGTGGCGCTTCAATTGTGATACCCCAGGTGCTCCCGTTTCTACCCAAGGTTGACATGGAAGACTACGACCTGTCTACTTCATAGAAGGTAGATTCATATGATTATGTTTTAAGAAGCTCTTGGGTTTACTATACTCAATTTGAATTCTTGAGTGGTAGTTCTTTATCTTGGATCATTCATCTGTTGTTGTTGGATGATAGTTTATTGAACTCGTTTCTTCGGGCCATGCCAAATCCACATTTAGCACAACATCACCCACCTATTCTAGTACTACTACTACTATTTTCTTGGAAGACATATTGATAGTAGATACAATTAGTAGTAGATTGATACCATCATTGTGAGGTTTTCATCGTTCGGCGATCTTCTTGCACACATACTAGTAGCAAAAAGTCTGCGAAATAATTTTGTCATTCTAGATGTGTGTGGTGGCTGGTGATGAAGTTATCGAATCGATTTGGTGTGACTTTTTGTTGGAATAGTGAAAATAATACTCTATATTGTAGGAAAACAATGCCCGTCTATCCACTAGTAGTAGTAGCTATTTATTATATTACTGTTTCGTAGTAGTAGGAGAGAATATCAAAGAACCAATCATACCAGCAAGTAGGATGTAAATACTCTTTTTCAGTAATTTCTGACCATCATTTAAATTCAATTGGCTGGCACGAATGCACATGACAGACCCCACCAAGACACTTAGGGGGTACAGCGTCGTGGTCATTGTAGCATTTGAAGAAACAACAACACCAAACATGGTCCAATAATAGGGTGTCAATATCATACCGGATAGGACTCCAAATACCAATGTATATGCCAATCGTCTCGATGATTCCACACCCATCATGAGTGGTATGGTTTTTTTTTGGCCTTTATCAATATCAACATCTTCTGCATCCTTGAGTATTTCACGGGCCACTTGAAGTGGAAATCCTGCCATGGCCAAGAGAACTAACGGTCTACCACCACCAATACTACCATTATTCAACAGGCTGGCACCGACCAGGGGAGAAATCGCCAACCAACCACACAAGATATTTTTGATAATCAACAATCGTTGTAAACCCAATGCATATCCCAACATGATGACTATATTCGACAAAGTCCATTGGACTAGTAGTGATAGATTCGACATTGTTGTTTTTGTTGTTGCTGCAACATGTGCCAACAGGATGGAAAGGGTACATAAGAATCCACAAAACATCCATCCTTGCCATTGCATGATACGACCCGATGGTATTGGTCGATGTAATTTGTCATTGTGCATGGCATCCATATTCGCATCCATAACATCATTCATTACCATTCCGGCACCATAGGAAAGATATACCGAAATTGACGTCAGTAGTAGTTGAGTAGTAGTAGTACTTGTGGATGCGATAGATAATGATGATGATGATGAGATCAAGGCCAATCGACCAACTACCAGAGCTCCCACAGCTTGTAGTATAGTCACAGGTCGCATCATTTGAACCAAGTCCCCAACAACAACTCTGATGATTGGACGGTTGATGTTACTTCTTTGGTTTCTTTCCACCAGCTGATCTTCTTCTTCTTGTTCTTGTTGTTTCGCTGGGATGACACTTTTTCTTCTTCTTTTTCTTTGACGTTTCAAAGTGGAGAGAAACTGCAAATGTCGTGCCGACAAAGATCTTGCTTTGATTGGATCACCATGTTGGTCGTGATGGAATAATGATGAGTATTGGTTCTTTTTATTGTCACCATGGAAGAATAATCTATGATGCGACAAGCAAAGTCCATCAACAACACTACCAGCACCATCACCTTTCAAGTTCATCATTAGCAGCAGATAAGAGTAACAGAAAATGATGGCATTGATAACAACAACACTTTTCGGCCGTTGGTGAACAACAATGGGACGACGACACTTCTGTTGTTGTTGTTGCGACGCCATGCTTCTTCTTCTTCTTCTTTTTTCACTACAACAACAACAACAATTCCAATCCTTCTCAACGTAGTAAAATCAAAAGGCAATCATATTTAAATCAATACAAGTCATCGAGTGCGAAACTAGAGCACTATAAACGATATAGTAGTAGTCATTGACGCTCATTGTGGCAATTGAGGTGCGTTCGTTTGGATTTCAAGAAGGACGACAATCGACCAACATGACCTCTTCGCCACAAACACATTTCGTTTCGATCTGTACACCAAAAGGGCAGAGCTCTACATCTTGACATTGAATAGAAATATAACAGGAATCATTCAAAATGCAGCTTACAATTGACTTCCAATCGATGCGCTTACCACCACACTTTTCTAGTAGCTTCTCACTATGGGTGGGGAACGGAAGACATCTCTTACAGAAACGAATGCAACAAACTATACTCTGTAGAAAATTAAATAACAAAAACTATCATCAAGTTCTACTTCTACTGCCTCCCCCCCCATCGGAATAATAATACTACTTGAAGATGGATGCAGCAACTTCCATATCCTTCTTGAGTTGTTTCTCTTGCCGTTTCTTCCGTTCCGCAATTAATCCCTGTAATCCACCCCATCGTCTGTGGGAACGTTCCCGAACTTCGCTACGTCGGTACAGTTTCATCGGTTTCCATTTGACATTGTGTGGATTCGGTCGTTCCTCCACCTCACACACTGCCAAGGTCCCCTGGGGGACGCAATACAGTTTCATCGCTTCGGCTTTGGATATCCATTCCGATGCTCCGTCCTCAAACTCTTCCAATTCTACTCCTCCTACTCCTACTTCTTTTGTTGCTGCTTCTTCCACCTTTTGTTTCTTATTCGTTGATGATAATGATGATGCTTTGTCTTTCAATTTTCGTTTTTCGTCTTCTTTTTCCAATGTTTCTTTTTGTTTTTCGTTTTGTAATAATTTTTCCTTTCGTTCTTTTTGTTTTTGTAGAGCACGCTCTCTATTCTTTTGGATACGTTCTCGTTGTTCGTCGGTGATTTCCATTGTCGTTATTTCTTATCTTCCAATCGGGGTGTTTCACCACCACTCATGTAAATATAGGCTACACGAAGGGCAACAAAATAAAATCCAAGCTTTCCAAATTCCCAAAGTTGATGAGCCAATGCAGAGGAACCACCAGGACCTAAACCACCACTACTACTACCACCGGGACGCAATACAAACATATGTGTGTGTGAGAAACTGAAAGATATATATATAGATATGTATAGTAGTAGTAGGAGGAGAAGCTGGTCTTTTGCTTGTTTCCTTGTGAATTTTGTTGTTGTTGTTGTGTTTGTTGCCAGTTTCTACCAAAACCCTTCTTCCTTTGATCCAACAACGAGCGCAAGCGTACAATGACAGTACATACCGGTGGCATGTGTTTTCAACGGCCACAGTTGAGCCTGACGAAAGTACTGCAGACGGACGGCGGACAGGCGAAAGCTCTTGATCAGAATACTTTAGTCGTTTGGGTCGAAAATCTGGCTGTTGTGTTTGATTGGTTCGCTTCGATCTTGTGGTCATCAAGCAAGAGATATGAGAAGCCGGTTTTTCGTGCTTTCTCACTGAGAAAAAAAAAAAAGAACACAACCATACCTCTTATATGATGCAAAAGAAAGAGAGTGTGTGTTTGAGTATTTGACTGACTGTTTCCAGAACATATATATAAAGAACCTTCGGGGGCAAATGTTCCAAAAATGGGAAATAGTTTAGATCGACCAGAAACTAAAAAGACAACCGAAACGGGTCAAGGCGGTGATAATGATGAAGAAGGAGGAATTCAACAAAGAATGACTTGGGGAGTATCCTCCATGCAAGGATGGCGTGCTACCATGGAAGATGCCCATTTATGCCTTTCATCATCATCATCAACAACAGCAACAACAACCTGGCCTTCCAATCATTACTTGTTTTGTGTATTTGATGGTCATGGTGGAAGTGATGCTTCCAAATTTTGTCATGCACATTTTGCAAGAATTTTGAGCCAACAAGATAGCTTTCAGGAGTACTACACTTCCAAAATAATGTCAAAAAGTCCAAGAACATGTTCCTCTTCCTCCAAGAAAAAACGCATTTCACGGAATAGTAGCAACAACGGTGGTGGTAGCAGGAGCAGCAACAGTAACAGCAGCAGTACTAGTAGTGCTACCGACAATCGTAAAGAAGAACAATGCCAACTGCTACAACGAGCATTGGAGGATACATTTGTGGATTTGGACCTAGAACTATTACAAGAATTGATTAAGAAGGGATTGATTCAAGATCCCAAACGAAACAAACGAAATGAGTCGTCGTCGTCGTCGTCCTTCCCCACCAAAAACGAGAGGGGTGAGGATGGAGGGGATACCAATGTTGGTAGTAGTAATACCAATGAATGGGGCACATTCACCGAAGAAACGGACGATAATAAGAACGAATATTGTCCCCAATTATCGTCTCAAAATGATCGAGGCGAAGGTATACCAGGGACGACTGGAATCGCGGTACTGATTACTCCGGACTCTATTATTTGTGCCAATGTGGGTGATAGTCGTGCCATTCTGGCTACTACTACTACTACTACTGCTGCTGCTGCTGCTGCGGCAACCATCGCCCCTGCTGCTACTACGGCTGCTACGGATACTACCAAGAAGGACACTGACCAAGAAACAATTGTCCTCGCCCTCAGCCGTGATCACAAACCAAATCTACCCGACGAAGAGAAACGGATCCTTCAAGCAAATGGATTCATTGCATTGGGTGGTCGAGTCAATGGCGAACTGGCTGTGTCACGAGCCATAGGTGACTTTGGTTTCAAGGACTATTCTTCTTCCATAAAGGGGGAGGATGGTAACGACAAGCGAAGTTTGGCACAGAAATTAAAAATATCACCATTTCCAGAAACGACCATACGAGATCGAAGTAACAACGATCGACTTTTAATCGTTGCCTGCGATGGGATCTGGGATGTTCTGAGCAACGAGAGCTGCGTAGAATTGGTGCAAACACTATTGTCAGAAGGAGAATCCAACATGGGCCTCATTACAGAAGAAGTATTGGATAATTGCCTGAAAAAAGGATCACAAGATAACATGACACTCATTGCTATTAAATTTGACGGTCAACCTATTGGTTCTGGTGGCGGTGTGATGAAACGAAGAAGTCAACGGGCGTCCAACAAATAACTCACATCACATGTATCTCGTCTATCCTCGACGAATAAACGCAGTCAGTTAAATAAATGGCGTTGGGACCCCTTTTGGAATGAATCACTTTAGATTTTAGGACTGAACACGTCAAAGGTATGGTGGGAATGGGATGGAGACTAGCATTCAGATCTTCCGGTGTGCGCACGATGAAATCCACCTGGCAGCAATTTCTTTGGGTCCTCGCCACAAAAAGCCTCTGGACTTGTGGTGGCGACAAATCTTAGTCGTCAACGACGTCCATAAATTGATGAGGGTACCATCCTATCGATTCTTTTCTTTTTCCTATTGCAGGTCGTCTGCATAGGTGATAGGCCTTGTTTGGGCCAACGTCAGATTCCAAAACTTCCACCACATCACCAACTCGAATATTGGACAATATTTTGGTCCCATCCAAACTTGGTTCCACATGACGTATCTTGCACTCAAAAATACTTTGTAGGGTTGTTGTATCCCATTCGACCTGATTCATTTCATCCGCTTCCTGTTGCATCCTGGAGAGTATTTCCAACCGTTCCTTTGCTTCTTGCTCTTGTCGATACTGAAGTACCTGGTCAAGAGCTACCAAGCCCAATAAAGTCCAACCTAGACCAATAAAGAGACCACCACGTTTCGAATTCGATGGCGACGATGACGACCCCGAGAACATGCGTGGCGTATTCTGTCGTGTTGATCCAACAACATTTCCGGCAGAAAAATAATCACTGCTGGACAGAAGCAGTCTTTGGACGCGTTGTCCTTGGCTCTGAATTCTGTTGGAGAAACAACTCCTCAGCATCATACTTTCGACTAATTTTTGACAACGTTTAAAGAATCTATCTTGTAGCAACACAAAGCGACCATGAAAGAAGAAGTATATGGCATTGTGGTGTGTGGGTGAATCTTATAGAGTGAGGAGTGAGTCAGTGATGATGAGGCTGATGGCTCTTCGATCCGCCCATGTTGTCTGTCTGCCCCCCCCCCTTGTGTCGTGCGAATATGCGCCACTCGGTTAATAGAATTTTGATTGTTTTTTTCTTCCGAAACCCAGAATTTTACAAAAAATACGTTCCATCTTTTTCGGGTCTTTTCTGGAGAGGCATCATCATCTACTTCTGACATCAAACACATCAAATCCAATAGACCAACTCTCCTTCCACCTCATTCTATCGTATCAGACCAACAAATCATGGCAAATCAAGAATCCCAAGAAAAAGAAACAGCGACACAGAAGAAGAACGCCAAAGCAGCAGAACAGAAAAAAGAAACCGAGGACGTCGCCCAAGTAGTTCCCCCTCCCTCTGATTCGGAAGATTCTTCTCAAGCAGCACAAGACGATGGTGGTGGTGGTGACGTTGAATCCACGAGTCGTCGAGGAAAGCAGAAAATTTCGAAGATTGAAGTCGTCATGAACAAGCTGGAGAAACGACGAAGGCAGCGAATGGAAGTGACTT
>JAAMXS010003357.1:0-11023 GCA_019693525.1 Cylindrotheca fusiformis | reverse complement strand
TTGCCACTGCCGATTCCAACAGACGTGGACTACTACAGTCAGATCAGGCATCAGCAGTACCAATTGATTCGAGAGCAGATGCTGTTGCAACAACTAGAGGATGCTGCGGTACGGAACTACATCCCCGGAGGCAAGAAGCAGGACACTCCAAGACAATCCATTTGTGGGACGACTTCGGCCCGCTGCTGATCTACTGCAGAAACAGCGCATCTTATGATGTTCCATATCAGACAGAACTATAGCGGCAAGTCCAAATGATTTTCCACTTAACTGTTTAGAATATTTGTTGTCTGTTCAAAGCCGTATTGAAGGAAGATAGAAATGAATGCTTTTCGATCTCTGTTCTAGGTCGTTCCCTTAGATTGATCTTGCTTTTCCTTGCAGTTGACAACCAATTGTCTGTTATGAATCTTATTAGTCAAAGTACAGGCTGGCCGGAAACAACAGCAAAATCTTTCGCCAGTTTCCAGAGAAGAACTCAAGACTGAGTCGGCAATGATTTAGTAGGAAGAATCGCCATCAAACACAAACCTAAATAGTCGCTTTGGTCCTGGAGACTTGTACGACATGTAACATAGTAGTAATCACCGTGCACCACTACACGTAGCTCCTCTAATCTTGTGTTTCGTAGTGGGAAGATGGGACATATCGGTCGGCCGTGAAACATAGTAGGACGTATCCGTTGGACAGATTTGTAGCTCGTGAACTACATAAGCCTATAATTCTCACCCAAAGAAGAAAAAGCAAGAACAATCTACGATCAGAGTTCTTGTAAGTCCCAAGACCATCATGGAGGTTCGTGTGGTCAACGTCTTTCCCACAACATACAGAATCATTCATAATTATTGAACCCCTCAACGACTTGTGGAGAGTCCGAGTAGTTTTCACTCTTAATTAAAGGAAGATATATAGTGTCTCCAATTCTAGAGGGGAGATTCAGTCTTGGAAGGCGTGTTCAGAGTTAAATTCTTCCACGAAACGAACTTCTACGCTGTTCATACCCCGATCACCGAAATCATGTCCACTCACAATTCACACTCACAATTCACAATACACCATAACGCTTCTTTGGAACGAACTTGAATCGCAAATCGAATGTGTGAACAACCCAAAGTCACGATGGAACCAACACAGAAGGAGGCAGCTATATCAAACGATGCAGACAGTAGATATGTTGCCCTAAGGAATCACTCCATCAGATTCGAAGATGCAATCGATCCAAACGCTGAACGGGTCGACGAACTACGCAAAATAGACATTGTCTTTGGGAGAGGGAAAGGCTTCCAAAATCATCCTGGAAACAAACGAATGAGAGATATTGTTGAAAAGTATAAGACTCAATATCACTCATTGAGGCGGGCAGAAAAACGCAAATTGGTTGAAAGCGTGTACAAGGAGATTACAGAAGGAGGTGCGAGGTTCCTCAAGAAAGTAGAAGGGGAAAATGCATGGGTCATTGTAGATGCCCCTGTTGCTATTCAAAAAGTCAGCCTCACCCTGAGACGCCGGAAACCAACCGACACATCTGTCACGGAGGACACGTGGAGCGTGGATCAGGGAATTTCAACACTCAGTCTGGCCCCTGTTGACCCAGAATCGACTTCATATCTTCGACGAGCCTCGATGCAAACGCTGACCAACAATTCGGCATCAATGTTTGATAATGTGCCATTGTCTGGCCCTTTTCAGGCGCCTTCGCCTAGCAAAGAACCTAATGAAACGGCGAGCTTTAGGGCTTCAAGAATGCCGTTTGGTCTTGACGTGTCACAACTGGCTAAACTTCATGGGGCCAGACTTGCAAGTGAGAGATTCGACTCAGTCAGGGCGAGCTTGGCAGCTTCCAGAATGGTGACTGGTCTCGATACTTCGCAACTGGCAGTACTTCATGGGGCTGGGTTCGGAGGAATTCGGACCTTGTCACTGCCGATTCCAACAAACATGCAGCACCAATTGATTCGAGAGCAGATGTTGTTGCAACAACTAGAGGATGCTGTGGTACGGAGCTACACTATCCCTGGGGCAAGAAGTCGTATACCCCAGGCCATTCCGTTTGTGGGACGACTTCGGTCCAATGCTGATCTTCAGCAGTCAAGAGGGACAAGGAGAAGCGATTAGAATGGTGCCTGCTGTTAGTATCTGACAGAACTATATTGGCGAGTCGAAATACTTTTCCACCTAACTACTTAGAATATTAGTGGTCTGTTCAAAGCGCTATGGAAGGACAGCCTGTCATTGGATAGAAATGACTTACTTTTCCATCTCTGTTCTTGATCCTTCCCTTATTTTGACCATACCTGCCGGTTGGTCAAAAATGGCAAAATCTCTCGCCCACGTCCAAAAATCAAGGCCGAGACGGCAATGTCGTTTTAGTAGGAAGAATTGTCATCAGCAGATCCTAAATAGTAGACGATTCTGCCGACTGCTTTGCTCTTGGAAATGGGTGCGACACAAACAGTCATCACCGTGCCCCACTTCACGTAGCTCCTTGATCTTGCCAAAATTTGAAGGGATTCAACTTCCATTTATGCGGCTGTAGTGGAAAGTTAGGACATAGTCCAGAAAACTCAAGGTTGAAAACGCAAAATAGTAGACGACTTCATTGACTGTTTTGATCTTGGAAACGGGAGCGACAAACAAAGTAGTCACCGTGCACCACCTCTCTAATCTTGCCAAATCTGACGGGATTCAGCTTCGAGTCTAGGACAATATTGTGGCTATAGTGGAAACATAGGACATATCGGTCGACCGTCCAGCAAAGTAGGAGGCCATCCGTAGGACAGATTTGTAGCTCATCAACGCTACAAGACTATAATTCTTCATCCAAAGAAGAAAAAGCAAGAACAACCTACGATCAGAGTTCCTATAAGTCCCTAACTATCATGGAGGTTTGTGTGGCCAAGGTTTTTCCCGCAACATACAAAATCACTTCAATATTATTGAACTCCTCAGCCTCTTGGGAGGGTTTAAATGTCCGACCCTTCTATGGTAGTTTTCACTTTTATTAGGACATACATATTGCCTCCAATTTTAGAGCGGAGATTCAGTCTTGGAAGGCGTGTTTTCGGAGGTAAATTCTTCCATGAAACGAACTTCTACGCTGTTCTTATCTCCAAAGCGACATCATCCCCACTCACAAAACACCACAACTTTGAAACGAACTTGAATTGCAAATCGAATGTGTATACAACCCAAAGCCACAATGGAACCAACACAGAAGGGGACAGAAACTGAATCACCAATAGAAGGTACAGGTGTATCAAACCAGGCGGACAGTAGATATGTTGCCCTGAGGAATCACTCCATTCGATTTGAAGATGCAATCGATCCAAACGCTGAACGAGTCGACGAGCTACGCAGAATAGACATCGTCTTTGGGAGAGGGAAGGGCTTTCAAAACCATCCAGGAAATAAGCGAATGAGAGACATTGTTGAAAAGTACAAGACTCAATATCACTCGTTGAGGCGGGCAGAAAAAAGAAAATTGGTCGAAAGCGTGTACAAGGAGATTACAGAAGGAGGTGCGAGGTTCCTCAAGAAAGTAGAAGGGGAAAATGCATGGGTCATGGTAGATGCCCCTGTTGCTATTCAAAAAGTCAGCCTCACCCTGAGACGCCGGAAGCCAACCGACACATCTGCCACGGATGACACATGGAGCTTGGATCAGGGAGTTTCAGCACGAGGTCCCGCTCCAGTTGACCCAGAATCGGCTTCCTATCATCGACGAGCCTCTATGCAAACGCAGAACAACAGTTCGGCATCCATGTTTCCCAATCTACAAGGGCCTGGCCCTTCTCTAGCATCTCTCTATGGTAATATACCGAGTGGAAGATCTGTTTTCGCTATGGCAAACTTGGGGGCTTCCAGAATGCCGACTGGCCTTGACATGTCACAATTGGCTAGACTTCATGGGGCCAGATTTGCAAGTGAAAGAACCAGTTTGGCCATAGCGAACTTGGAGGCGTCCAGAATGGTGGCTAGCCTTGATACGTCGCCTCTGTCTGTGCTCCATGGTGCCGGGCTCGGAGGTCTTGGAACCTTACCACTGTCCATTCCAACAAACATCGACTACTACAATGTTATCAGAAATGAGCAGCAACAATTGCTGCGGGAGCAGATGCTGTTGCAACAAATGGAGAATGCTGCAATACGGAATTATGCCATGACCGGGGCAAGAAGCGGCCTCCCCCAAGTAAATCCCTCGGGAGAACGACTTCGGTCCAATGCTGATCCACAGCAGTCAAGAAAGACAAAAAGAAGCGAACAGAACGGGCCGAATTAGGATGTTTAATGCCTGACAGTACTGCTATAGCCGCGAGTCAAATAGCTTTCCGCGTAACTGTTTAGCACAATTACTGGTATTGTAAGAAACTCGACCACTCGCTGCAGCGCGTCGTTCAAATAGAAATGACATCTCATTCCAGGTATGTCCCAGAATGGCCTTTCCTGAGGGCAAGCTCCAAATGCTCGTCCACAATTCGTTTCCGGAGTTTTGAAAAACACTCTCAAAACACGATGGCGTAGTATTGTCGCTGGCAATATCACGGCATTGCTAGGCTTTGCCACTTGGAAGGTCGACAAGACACAATTCATTTATCGCACCATTTGCAGTGGAAATATAGAAGCGAGACTTCTGTTGTTGGTTGCCCTTATTTTGTTTAGGAAATGTCAGAAAAGTTCCGTTTTCCTTTTCGACGTCTCTCCATGACCGGACACACTAGCAGCAGTTTCTCAGCCACTTCTTCAAAGCTCGTCGGTTCACCATACGGTCGAAAAGACATTTTGGCCATCGTCAATTGAGTGTCGTTGTTCTGAATGCTGTCCAAGAGCTGAATGATACGAAATCGTTCATCGGGAACACTGCACTTGGCATGTTCGGCACATTGCAGCAAAGTAGCATATGCTTGGCGATGCAAATTCACATGGTCTTCCAATGTAGAACGGTTCCCATTCCCATGCCACTTGAATTCTCCCATGAAATCCGCTTGTCTCCTCCTTTCGTCCCGCCATTTGTTTGGACTAGCGTGTTCGGGCATGAGGGCGTGCCAGGCGCCAGCACCGTTCATTGGAGTACGGAATGGTGCAATGGAAGAAGCGTAGGTTGTCCCTTGAGTCGCTTGATCCAATTGGAAAAAGAGCATCGAAATGTCTTTTCGGTACCCTGCATGCTCCTCATGAGATGCATAGGCAACTAGTTCCTTCATAACCGATCCGTTTTTTCTGGTGCATAGGGCAAGTCTGGGCCTAATTCAGGCAATCCATCTGGGACGGGCTCCTTCCTGATCAAATACGCATAGGGGACATTTCGAACTCCGCGGTATTTGAGAAGATACAATTCCATGACGACGGTCCACTGCAGGATCGGAAGCCACTTTGAAATCTATGGCGCCGTAAACCTTTCGTCATCTTTGAGTTCTGCTTCCCATTCGTTGCTAAAGTTCTCAATCACCTTCCAAAGCATGTTGTCCGCAGTGAGAGGACGCCCACATCCAGCTTTCTCGAGTCAAACGAGCGACCTTGCGCTTAGCTCGAACGGCTTGGCAACAAGATTGGCACAAACCTGCTTTTCAAAACTGCCCTCAAACTGAGCAAGGTCATCGGGTATCTTGATGCCTTCTCTTGCCAGTTGCACCCGTGTGGGATTTGAAAGCCCCATCTGATTATCATCCTCGAAGAACTCAGTGATTTGAGCAGCAGTGAATGTTCCCATGTTATTGTTGGAGACTCTCTTATTGTTGTACTTCATTGAAGGAAAGGCCGAGTATGGCTCTGTTCTGAAGCGGCGCGGCCCGTCAGATTGGCTCCTTGTGGATGCTCGGTAGGCGCTCAAAATGAACACGCTCGCTCTCTGCAGTTTCGCCAGCTTTCCGCCTGTCCGTCAACATACCTCTGGAGAAAGTACTGCATCACAACAAGGAAGGATCAGCGTCATAAAAAGACATTCATTCTTGTCTGATCCATCGTCCACAATAGTTCAATCAAGAGGAATATAGAATCATGACAACAGTTGTTGAATTGTTAGAACAAGAGTATGCTTCGACATGGCAATGGCGGATCGATACGGATCCAGAATTAGCAGCATCCATGGGCATGTTGTCACGACGACGATCCAAGCACGCGTTGGATCCAAGATCGTTGGAAAGTTTCCAACAACGTCTGGAATGGGTCCAGCGGGCCTTGGATCGAGTCAAGAAGATCATTCCGACCGAAAGTCCTGGTGATATTCTTTCCAAGTCTCAACAATTGACACATCAGTTATATGTTGAGCAACTGTCGGATTACGTTGACTATACGGCGAAGCATAAGGCATACTTGTGTTGCATCAATCGATTGGAGGGACCACAAACGGATTTACCCCTGTATGCTAGGTATCTTCCTATCAAAACAAACGAGCAGAGACTATTTTATAGGGACTTTATCAAAGCCATTCCCACGCAGTTGGCCGAGATTCAAGAGTTGTTGACTGCCGGAGTGAAAGAACATCGAGCTCCTCCTCAAGTCAGTCTGAATGGCGTTGTGGAACAAATTCGTTCCATGGCAAACGGAAGCAAGCGTCTGGAACCGTTCCGTAAACCACTATTTCAAAAGGATGATAATGGCAAGCCTTTGTTTGAAGCAAATCTACAACAAGAGTGTGAGGAACTGATTGATGGAGTCGTCCAAGATTCCTTCTTGCCGTTGGCAGACTTTTTGGAAAACAAGTACATTCCCAACTTACGCTCCGATGATAAGATTAGTGCTTCGACTGGTGGTTTTCCTGATGGGGAAACATATTACAAGGATTGCTTGAAATTTCATACCACCACCGACATGACCCCACAAGAAGTTCATGATTTGGGTTTGCAGGAAGTCAAACGTGTGCGAGCTGGAATGGAAACCATCAAGGTAGCGGATGGATTCGATGCAAGCGTACCATTGGAAGACTACTTGACACACTTGAGGACATCGCCCAAATTTGAACCCCGATCGGCCGAATCCTTGCTGGCGCACTACCGTGACATCATTGGACGGATCTATCCCAAATTGTTGACCCTCTTTCACCTCGAAACCTTGCCCCGCCAACCATTGGAAATTACCGAGGCACCCGCAGCTTCGGCGCACATGGCACCTGCAGCTTACTATTTGGCAGGGTCCACTGATCCTCGATCACCCCGACCAGGTATCTTTTATGTCAATACGTCCGAATTGCCCACGAGGAGGACCTATGAGAGTCAGGCATTGTCTTTGCACGAAGCGATTCCGGGACATCATTTGCAAGGTGCCATTCAAGGAGAAGCAACCGATATTCCAGAATTTTTGCGATTTCAAGAAGATCGAAGATACTTTGAAGCTCCTTGTCGATTTCCGTTCTATACAGGATACATTGAAGGTTGGGGACTTCATTCTGGTAAGAAGATGCCATTCTTTTCGTTCGATTGTGTATTCAATAAGTGAGTTGACATTCCTATGAACTTTGTTAGAAACACTGGGCCAAGAGTTGGGCCTATACAAAGAACCATCCGATAAGTTTGGTCAATTGTCCATGGAAGCCATTCGATCCTGTCGATTGGTCGTGGACACGGGCATGCACGCTTTGGGATGGACCCAGGAACAGGCCGTCCAGTACATGCTTCAGAATACTGCCATGGGCGAGCATGATGCCCGAACCGAAGTTGCCAGATACGTCACATGGCCAGGACAAGCGACGGCGTACAAGGTGGGAGAACGGTTCATCCGGAAGATGCGAACGATGGCAGAAACTGAATTGCAAGATTTGTTTGATCCAAGAGATTTTTATGATGTTGTTTTGAAGTGTGGCGCAGTGCCACTGTTGGTACTGGAGGAGCTGGTTCGGGAATACATCGTTGCTACGAAGACAAATACAACCCCTACTACTTCTGAAAACAAGGATTCTCCAACTAAAGTGAGCATGCCAGGTGATGACTTCTTAGGAAGTATGACATTTGCAAACTGGTGCAAGTGCTGCATAGTACCCGGAGCTTGCCAAGCCTGACCATAGATTATTTTGTGGACGGAAAGAGCTTGGATTCCTTCTTTCTTAGCATAAACATATAGGCTTGAACTCTTCAAGTCGATCATGTTTCAGCTCACGGGGTAGATATTAATACTCACTCCAACCTCTAACATCATTTGCAGCTCGCTTCAGTTAAATATAAGATGTAGCAAGGGTCATCATGACCAGCACGTGGAAATTGAAAATGGTAGATTTCGAGGTTTTCATATTGGTGTTTTCAACAACTACGTATACCGTACTACACATTTAAGTCCTTAGACGTTCACGATCCTTTTTCGCTCATCAAAGCGTTGACAAACAGCCGTTGAGGTTTCGCAACGTACCCAAAGTTCCTATGTGTTTTTCTTCAATTGTCCCGCCACTGTCGCTATCATGTCTCAGTTCCTCTTTTCTTTTATGGTTCGCCTGTAAACGTCAGTTGAGAACATGGGCAGCGTGGCAAAACATATTATCCTCCCCCATAAGCAGGGTTCCATCCATTCCGAGCTTTTACCTTCGCATTGTGGTGATATTCGGCTTGCACGAATACACCAATTCCAATAGTTTCTCTCGACATTTGGCAATGCGTCTCAATACAACACGACGAAGACCGAAACAGTCGAAAAATGGATATTACGTGGCCGTTCTAGTGGGCGTTGTGCTCCTGGCGATCATTGGATTGCCTCGAGACGATTTCTACGCCAGGAACTTGATGTTTTCTGAGGCCATGCTTCATCTGGCAAACAGCCCTGTTCAGTCCAGTAGCTCCAGTCAAGAATTCGACCTGGCATATACCCAGAGTTTTGGTTTCTTCGATGACATTCCAAATGAGAACTGGCTTCGTGCACAAGAAATTCATGCGAAATTATTCCCCAATCACAATAAAAATCTCAAGCAGTTTTCCAATGCTCCCAAAGTCCGGGATAAGACGACAGAGCTAAAGTATTCCAGTCATTGGAACAGCCAGAACTTTCACGAGGAGTTCCATTGTGCCTATGCGCAACGTCTACCGACTGATGGTAGCCCCGATGGACCTAAATGGGTCTGTGACCCTCATCGTTTGCGAAAGAAAAAAGATTGCTTGGTATATTCAGTCGGATCCAATGGGAAAGCCGAGTTTGAACAAGGCATAAGGGATGAAATTGGGGACAATTGTGAGATTCATACATTTGACTACAACAGTTACAATAGGCGGAATGGACATTTCGAGAAAGCCCTTGAGGGATTGGCAACGTTTCATCATTGGGGGCTTGGAACAGAAAAAGTCGCCAGCAAGTCCCCAACCAGGTTCAAGACCTTGTCACAGACAATGCAAGAGTTGGGTCACGTGAATAGGACAATTGATATATTCAAAATCGACTGTGAATGGTGTGAGTGGTTCACGTATGATTCATGGCTGAAGCAAGACTTGCGACAGATATTGGTGGAAACGCACAATGCCCCTATGCCAAACGCAAAAGACTTCTTCTATTCCTTGCACGATGCTGGATATGTCATCTTCAATAAAGAACCGAACCTTGTCAACAAAGGTGGGGGAATCGAATTCGGGTTTATTAAGCTGTCGCCTGACTTTTTCGTAAATGGCAGCACATACAGAAACTTGGCTTAATCTTAATCGCAAGAGTTTCTTCTGATGGAGCTACTTGATACCATGTACAATAATATATCTATCGAATCACAAACCTGGTCGGACTGTACGGTACTGGCGAATGGTTCATGCAGGAAACAAATGTCATACGTAGCAAAGCCTATGGAAGCTCCACGCTCAGAACTCAAATCCCAGCTCTAGCAACTTGGCTTCTTGTTCATCTGTCATGGGGCTTCGTGACCACTTCTTCCGTCGTCCTCCTCGATTTGAGACAATCTCCTTCGCTGCATCTTCCTCCTGCAGGTCATTATTTGAACTGTTGTCACTTTGGTTCCGCTTCCGATCCTTGAGTCGCTTCCGTTTTCGTTGAGTATCACACCACAATCCCAACGGAGGATTATCTTCATATTCTCTTGGGACTTGGCAATGACCATAAACTAGCGGTAGGAGAGGAGATTAGAAGTGTCAGAAAACACTGTCGACAGTCAAACTGAACAACAACGGAATTTGCATACTTTGCTTGAATTTGACCAGTTGCTGATACCGGACATCCCATTGTGGCCTGGATGGACATCGCCAGTCAAACCCAATGGCATTGAGTTTCCTTACTTCCTCCTCGGAAAGTGGCTTGAGTTGTCCGCCGGTGCCATTTTGTCGCCGGCTGTTTGGAGAGAGAAAAAGGGAAGCAACAAGAAAGAGAGTGGTCAAAGAAAAATTCTTCTAGCACTGTCCAATCCATAACAATTCGTCTTCGGCTGCAGTGAGTGGCACATACCGTTGGGTTCCTACCCATATTCCTATCTTCCGAGTAGCGATATCAGTCGATTGGGCAGAAGGATTACAATGGCCATGCTCTATTTTGTATTGGAAGAGTTGTTGGAATTTCTCTTCCCATCGACTACGCTTTGATGATCCGGCTTGTCCTTTGCGCCTCTTCGTTGTTGTGGGGCTAGGAAATTCAGAATTGCCAGCGGCAGCAACAGGGATTGTTGTTGTACTGGGAACAGCCATCTTTCCCGCAGTTCCCCCAACGCTAGGAAGAGCTGCAGTTGCTACCGTTGATTCTTGATTTGCGATCTTCCGCTTTTTTGTTGGTGCAGGGGTAGGCGAGTTACGAATTGTAGCCACAGGTGAGCCTGATGGATCGCTTCCATTTATTTTTTCTGTACCGCCCGCGACTACAGAGGGAGTGATTGGGGCAGTAACCTTGGCACCAATCGGAACTGCCGCTTCATTCGACGGTCGGGAATCTACCATCATCTGTTCCAAAAATGAGCTTTCATAAGTTTCAGCAAGAAACTTCGCTGCTGATTTCATATCACCGCATCGTCGGTACTCCAACGTTCTTGACATACTAGGCTCGACAGCAGCAGCAGCAGCAGACGATGATGATTGCAATCGTTCGAAATCACGTTGATCAAAGACTATCAAAGGACCAGACCATC
>JAAMXS010003355.1:0-81001 GCA_019693525.1 Cylindrotheca fusiformis | reverse complement strand
AAATGCTGTCGATTGTTCAAGGCAGCACAATGTTCAGGTTTTAATAAGAGTTGTTTTCCAAGTTCTTATTTTCCCTCAGAATTTGTCAACAGAATTCGGATTGGAGCGAGAGTGCCGTTGAGGCGCGCGATTGTCATCATAAGTAAAATGTTGAGACTCGCCAACCAACG
Source organism: Cylindrotheca fusiformis (assembly GCA_019693525.1). Taxonomy (NCBI): domain Eukaryota; phylum Bacillariophyta; class Bacillariophyceae; order Bacillariales; family Bacillariaceae; genus Cylindrotheca; species Cylindrotheca fusiformis. The sequence continues at coordinate 80,831 of JAAMXS010003355.1, read as the reverse complement.
TACAAGTACAGTACGTAGTCCAAAAATAACTCCCCGCCCGCCGTCCCCCATTTTAACATTCTGCACAGTACACTGTTGTGACAACAGGCGAGAGCAGGCGATAGATAGTAGTATGGGCCAACCGCCTCCAATGACTGGGACTACAGTAGTCCAGTCCGGTCAAACTAAACTGGTTGCAGTCACAATGCAACAATAATATGCCTTAAAAAAAAAGCATAGTCAATGCCTTCGTTGTCAGAAGGAGAAACCAGCAGTGATGAAAGTATGACTAGGTAGCTTGGGTGGGTGGGTAGGATGGATGGCTGAAGTCCCTGATGAGATTTGCTCCTCCTGACAGAAATGAGATGGACAAATGCCCTCTCGCCATTCAGTTCCGCAACCTGATCCGCAACCAAGCTCGCACATCTTCTCTTCATAATTTCCAATGGCCACCAACAGAAGAATCCCCAGGACATTTTTCGCTGTGGATCGTGTAATGCCGGGCTCTTCACCTTACTACATTGATGCAGTTGACCGACTCCGAAAACGTAAACGGTGCGATCAAGCAAAAACATCCTGTTAGAGTCCTACGTCAAAGACAAGCGGTTCTGCTGACAAATGTTTCCATGGGAATTTATTTCATTGTTTTAGGCACCATAAGTGTTTTTGTTGTATTCGTCTATGTCCAATAGCTGTGTGAACATTGTGCCCACCGTCATCTTGACACTATGAATTCCTTGATAGAGTGAAAGCTTTTTTTAATATCCGATCCACCAACAATTCGTCAGATATCTCTTCCAATAGCATTGCTTTGAGCATCGGGGTTCCTGGAACTAAGAATGATTCCAGAGTCATTTCAAGCATGCCCATGCCATCTAATTTGTCCAATACTTGATCTGGTACTTTGAGATGATCCGTGCATAAGTCGGAGACCAATATTCCGTTTGATGCTCCTTCAGCAGCATCGTCCGTGCAGGTTTCTTTTGTCTTATCCGAAACCTCATCTTCAGCTCCAGCAAATAGAACATCCGTCCGCAGAACGTACTTCGTGCCAGAAACCAGTGGGGCCCCTGAGTGAAAAAGATCGTGCTCAAATATCACAACTTTTCCACTCATAGGTGTAACTTTGGAAATGCTATTGCTTGCTTTGGACAGTGCATTTTCGATTTGGTCTTTAGAGGAAATGTGGCCATCCAGGTAGAGAGTATCGCCCCCCTGAAAATCCCTGCCCCCGCCATCGTTCAGGTAAAGGAGGACGGTGAGGAGCGACTTTTGCTGCCCGACTCTAGTTGTGGCATCAAAGTGAGGTTCAAATCGATCACTATCACAATGATCGTATCGTAGAACTCGCAATTTTGGGTTTAGTCCCAATGGGGGACCACAATTCTCGCGCTTGATAAAATCCTCAATCAAAGGATGAATGCACGGTTTTAACTTTCTCCACATTCTTGTTATCGTCGGTGGGTGATAGAATACGGAGAGTTTGTGAGGGTTCGGGTTTTGCAGTTTCACAGGATAGGAAACGCCATCAGGGGAACGATGGGCAGCTTCGAGGACATAGTGGAACCCCTGCTCTGTAGCAGAAGCAGCTCTCTGGATGAGTTGGTCGCATTCGAGTTTTGAGCAAAAATGTTCGATGGAGAAAGCCAAACATGTCTCAGGAGGGTTGAGATATCGAGAACAACGTGGCGGTAGTGCAACATGAAAGTAGTTGTGTCTTGCTATTTGGTTCTCTTCTTCCGCGAATTCATCTGCCACGTCATCCATCGATTGCAACCCTCCTGGAATTCCGAGCATATCAAGAAAGGCATCTTGCGTATCAACGGAACCATCTGTGCAAGACTGATCATCTGTTCTCCCTTCGTTGGCATGTGCATTGATGGGTGGTGATGCTATACAAACTGTTTCGATGTGGGCCATGACTACCATAACCTTTCTACCATATCGCCAATGTCATACTCAAGAATCTGGGAATGATGAAGGAAGAGGATTGAGAGCAGGCTTTTTCTTTGCTCCTCTCTGTGGTGGTTGTTTGGTCAACAGATGTTTTGTGGTTTGAGAATAAACTAATGGTTGGGCTAACCTAGTACTAAAACACGTGACATTGATGACTACTAGTAGTCTGATTCAGCTAAACTACAAGTTGATGCTCAGTGCCAGCATAGCTGCTGTCGATGCTGTTCTATGACTTCAGGAACCGAAATGAAATGAATGCCTTTTTGTCCTATATACCTGTTTACCCACAGATACAATGTTTCTGCTTATGAATAAAAACAATAGCATGCGAAGGAAGTTCATTGTTTCCTCTGCTTGTTCTTTCTTCTCGCCATCGCTTCTTTTGCCCTCTGTCTCAATATCTCCATCTTCTCTGCTTTACGCCGCGCATCTGCAGCAGCTGCTTCTGCCTCAGCAGCCGCTTTCTCTGCTGATTCTTGAATATCTGCTAAGTCTCGATCATCATCCTCTGTCTCTGTTGATTTGGCTGCTGGAGTTTGCGGGAAGGGTTCGAACTTAAAATCTTCCACCTGGACTTCATGGTCAAACATGTTAGTTCCCCTTGGTAATCGGCGACTTGGTACCATCTTGATCTTCCCAACTGTAAATGTGCCTTCAACGATGACCTCCAGGCCATCCAATGGGTCAAGTGGTGGGGGCTCTATTCTACCGCTTGACTCAGTGATATCAATAAAATCTCTCGGTTCACGGAAAATCTCCAAATCCATTTCCTTCATTTTCTTCAAAATCGAATCAGCGCGGCGAATTAGACCGAGCCCAACGATACACCGATCTCCAGTACCGGAAGCTTCGGCAACCGAAGTCAAAGTGCCGACTAGAAGCTCTTCGTTGCTTCCTAGAGCATAGAGAGCTTGCCCCGGCTGCGGTGGCTTAGTCTTGTTTTCGACATTGGACCTGTCACCTCGTGATTGCGATTCGTAGATATTGACATCATCATCAAACACGACAGAGTACAGTGTTCGTGGAGGCCCTCTGGGATTCTTCAGCATCGAAGCTATGCCTTCCTGTCCGAGATAGCAGCCCTTGTCCAAGTTTATTGTGTCGTCCCAATGCAGTTCCAGAGGACTAGCTTTGAACTTCTTCCCGATCTCTTTGTTGTAAGCAGGAAGACCAGCCTCAATGCGCAACGTTTCATATTCTAGAGGACCGACATCTATGGGCCCTTCTGGATTCGCATCACTAATTAACTCTTTCCACAGCTCAGATCCGACTGTCTTAGCATTATTGCCAAAAAAGATTAATGTATACCCTACACCAGCAACGGTGGGCAATCCCGTAGATGGAAGAACTACAACGGAAGTCGTCTGATCGAATTCCCACTTGACGCATTCGTCTGCTCGCGCAGGAAACTGAAAGCTCTGGTCCTTTGGCAACATTTGTTCCAGGAGAGCCTTTTCCACATGCTCACGTTGAATACTGCATAGCGTCAAGATGAAAGTATCCTCCAAATTGGTTAGCTCAACTTGATCCAAGGGAAATATGAAGGGATCTAGTCGTTGCAGCAGCTCTTGGCTGGTGTGTCCTGGTGATGTCAACAAGTAAGCAGTTTCCTCGTCGACAAAAGAAACACGCAACCGATCGACAACTCTGCCTTTTGCGTCTAACATGCACGCTTCTTGATAACTCGACCGAGTATCAAATGATTTAGTCAACTTGTTGTTCAGAAAGACCCTGGTTCCTTTCCCCTGAATCTTTAGGACACCTCCCATTGACATGGATTCTTCACTTGACAAATCCCACCCAACACACCGTCCACTTAGCAGGGCGCTGCGGACAGCCTCTCCTCGCATTGCAGCCGGAGTCCCGGTTGCATAGCTTGACGTCAAGGGATAGTAGGTATCTTGGTCAGGCTTGGCATCTGGGTTTGGCGGAATGTATTCATAGTCGACAGATAATAAGGAAGTTGTTGACGAAAACTTGTTGATGCTCTTGGCTCGGGGCGCAAGGGCAGATATTGAGGAAGCTATCAGAAACCAAAAAACTACTATCATCATTTGGTGAGGAGGGCAGTAAACAAGTTCACTGGTACTCGAGAATTCAAGCTGTTTGCAGCTCATCAACACAACCTGCGTCTTGATTCAACAACATTTTTCTGGATGTGAAGTCTGTCTGTCGGCCGCTCATGATCGACTAGTTTGACAAATGTTGGTGACTATGTTGCTTGCGTCATGATGGAACAAACGAATGAATGATCACATAAAGGCAACACAAAAACTCAAGGCATAGAAACAACAAGAGGATTGCAAAAGTATCTACTAGTCGAGGAAGCGTCATGACCACGGAATTCAAACACAAACGGAACAGGAAACACCTATCATTGGTGCTAGTGCTGTCATTTTATTCGAAATACACTCAGGGGTTCCTGACAAGAAGCTCGACCAGTGTCTCCAGAGAATGTCGGTATCAGTTGTCTGAAAGCAACGAATGGACCAGCGATTTCGATGATTTCTTACAAGATGATGACGGTGACATGCCGACAATGTCTAGCATTTTCAAAAGCCGAGGAACCCGAGATTTGTCGGGTATTCAATCCCGACAATTCTCATTAGGAGAAGATTTAGTGCTGTCAAACTTTGTAGGAAAGATGGGATTCGAAGAAGTCACTGATTGGGAGTATTACTACCAAAATGAAGAGGATCCGCAAGACCGGAAGGTGGTTCAGCCCAATCCATTTGACTCTGAAAAGCCAAAACGAACACGCAAGAGCAGTGGATCAGTTGTGAGTTTTTTCAATTTCGGGAGTCCTCATTTCGAAGATATTCTTACATCCGTTTTGCTGGTTCATAGGTTCGAGTTTTTCGTGGGGAATTCGTTGGGCGTCTGGGTAGTACTCTACGGTCAAGAGGATTGGATAATCGGGTGTTGGTGAAGGAGTTTACAGGGGAAATGGCCTTGCAGCTCGCCCGATATGAGCTACTATCTGTAGGAAAACTACAGTCCGAGATGCTTTCCGACAACGATGATGCGACGGATGGGGCATGGATACAAATGGCATCGTCGCGTACAGTCACTTCCCGAAAGGATGACTCCAATGTAGGAGATCTGCTCCAGCGGCTCTCCAAGTCACCATTCTTAGGAATTTTGGGAGAGGTGGATCTGGCCGAGCTGGAGGGAGAATGGGAGCCAAATGAGTTCTATCGCGCCCTGGGTGTACCACCACCAAAGGCTGGGGCAATTTGGATAGTTTATGAATATGCTGGCTTGAATACTTGTGCCTCGTATTCGGTTCCTGCACAGATTCGACGATCCAAGATTCCTCCAAAGAAGTCCCTCTTTGGTGTATCAGAGCCCCCTGCACTGCCGCCTTTCGAGAAACGAGCAAACTATGTGGTAAAGGGCATCATGAAAGGAGCAATCGAAGCCCTTGCGACACTACATGACAGTGGCATCGCACATCGAAGTATCGGTAGGAGTAGTATTATTCTCACAAGCCCGAACCAAGACAAGGCAGAACCTTCGTCCGTTTATGCTACCGATCCCAGAGCGTTGTCTGTAAAGCTGGCTGACTTTGGCTTTTCGGGACTGCTTGAAGAGTCAACTTACGATGACGAATTTCTCTTGAGGGCGCGATCCTTCGGCTTCTCCTTTCGAAAAGGCGACAACTCACTTGAAGCGACAAATTTTGCTATGGCCGAGGACCTCCACGCACTTGGATTTGTTTTCCTTGGCTTGATACTGTCATCATTAGCGGAGCTACCCCGCCTTGACTATCCCTTGCCACCTACTGATGAAGACACTCTTCAAAGATTGCTCGGAGAAATTTTCGAAAAAGATATTCAGCAATTTCGGGAGTACGTGCAAGATGAAGAGGTTTGGAAGAAGCTAGTTCAGTATCTGGATGAAAACGATGGGGCAGGGTGGACTGTATTGGAAACTTTGTTCAAAGCGAGGGAGAAAGCTGCGGAGAATAAGGGTTCATTATCAGTCATTACTGCCCGCGGACTCTTGTCCAATCCTTTCTTTCAATAGATCAATCATGCTCATAAAACCTTAGAATAAGACGAACGTAGACATATCTGATCTTTTTTTCTGGGTGGGAGGGTACGAACGAGTCATGACACTTCATGCAGTTTTGTTTGTTTTGGGGGGTTCCCAATGTAAACAGTCCGGCTTGCATAATCGAAGCTTTTTGCTAAGAGAACCAGAAATCGTGAGACCACACATTATCCGATGGGGTGTGAAACTATCTATGAGTCAGAGCACTTACTTTTGCTTCATATAGTCATCGATAAGCTCCTGATTAACAAAGACGACATGTTGTCCCTTCCAGCACTTGATCATATCCAAATACTGCAAAGTTGAGATGATGTCTTCCGCCTTTATTCCCGTTTGCATGGATATATCCTTAATGGTAATATCTTTCCTAGGATCGTGCCGTGACAATAAATTCAGAAGGACGTGAGTCCAGTAACTTCTATACGAAATCTTGCCGAGGTCCGAGAGGGGCTTCTCTGGTGACCCAGTCTTTTCTTCTCGTTTGGATAGCTCATAGGATAGGGAAATGATGAATTTCCCGTAACCATGCTTTTGGTATTGGGGAAACGTCAAAATACAGGCGAGATTGTACTCTTCGGCCGACACCTACAATGTTCATAGCAGTTAGCCAGGTGCAAGTTCCTTTCCCTGTAATCACGGTCAAAGCAACACCCCAATCTGGATCACACTCACCTTTTCCTTCGAGAAGTAACCGACGATGTGAGCCCCGGAATCATCGACTTGGCAAATAATGTAAAAATAGAACGGATCAACGTCGTAGTACAAGGTCTTATGGTCGAGGAAGAGTTTGGCGAGAAGGCAGAGGTTTTGACAGTACACTCTATTTTCCTTCCCATCCACTTCAAAAACGCTCAGACCAAGTTCTCGGTAGATTTCACGTCCAGGTGGATGTCGTTCCGGGCACTCAGCTCTATGTTTAAGGTAAGTTTTCTTTTTCCGCATGTATTTGAGACAAAATTCACATACATATAGAGTTTCAGCCTCTGAATATTCGTCCGGGTACGGTGAAAAATACCAACACTCCACTTCCCATCCGCCCATGAAAATCTTCTCAATATTCTTCACCTTTGTGGTCTCCTCATGTTCCCGTTCCAATTCCGCAAAGGTCGGATCGCCCGACCCTCCTCGCCAATTTCCTCCTGATAACATAGCAGATGCCTCGCTTTCACCGTTGGAACTATTGTGTTGTGTCGACATCTGCGCAGCGCTGCGGCGTCGCAATCGACGTGAATCGTCCAGGCTTTCTTCGGGCTCAGGTTGGGCTCGTTCCAACGTTTCCAAAAGGAACTTATCCAGCGTTACCCATTCATCCAACCGCCTGCAGAAACAACAGGCAATGGCAATTAGCTTGCAGGACCACGCAAGATGAAAAAAAGGACAAGATTCGGACCTACCGATCATGATTCTCATAGTGGATGTAGTATTCAATTTCGTCGGGTTTCAAGTTGTCCACAGCTTTGCTGGCCTTTCGCTTGCCCTTTCTCTTTCTGTAGTTCAAGGGACGCCGTTCGATGACTTTGGCACGCAAACTCTGGTCCCCATCTCTCCACCGAACGTCACATTTGTCGTCCACATTGAGCGGCTCTGTGACGAGGCTTTGTGTCGCTGATGTCTCACTGTTGGTCATTGCTAATGACTTGATAGAAAAGATACAATCCCGCTACCTCGAGAGACAGAAGAACCCCCAATACTACAATGATGAAGTCCTCTGAAACTCTTGGTACTTGAAGCGCCTTTAGTATTGTTGTCATTTTCTTGTGCGTTTCGGAGGTTGGAGTGTATTGGTCGATGATTCCTCTACAAGAAGAGACTTTTTCTACGTGGTACTGTAGTGGCTGGTGCAGGACGTACTTCGTTAGTCGTGAAGGATTTCGCCGCGCGCTTCGCGCAGGATTCTGGAGATTCGAAGATATATGACGAAAACCAAGTCCTATCGCTTTGTTTGAATTCTCTGATCACCGTTCCCTATTATTGCTGTGTTTTTTCAATGGGGAAAGCGACAATACGCGCAGAAGCTGTGAGGCTGGGGACAGTCAAGTGAACTGTGGGTTAATCTAAACTATGAGTGAGGGGCTGAAGAACGATAGGAATGCTACCGAATTTGAATTCTTTGATTCCATTTGCCAACTGGAACAGGAACGAATCCATTGCCAATGGCCACTACAATCAATACTCAACGAGACGAAAGATAGTAAACTACGATCACTAGAAAGGCGGGAAATTTGGAACTTTAGTACTGTAGCTCAATATTCCTACTTTCCTACGTTTTCCCACCACTTCCCAAAAAAAATAAGCCGCTCAAATGTTGTCCGTCTAGAAGCAAAAAGCTAAGAGCGCAGTGACTAGAGTTGTCCAGAAGATTCGACGACAACCTTCGCACGAGTGGCACCACTGGATGATCCGACCTTTTCAATCGCACGAATGACATCAAGGCCTTCGACGACGGATCCAAAGACAACATGCTTTCCATCCAGCCAAGAGGTGACCTCGGTACAGATAAAGAATTGAGATCCGTTGGTATTGGGTCCGGCGTTTGCCATACTCAAGATACCAGGGCCAGTGTGCGTAAGCTTGAAGTTCTCATCCTCAAATTTGCCCCCGTAAATTGATTTTCCTCTGTTTCATTTTTAAAGCATATCAACGAAGAAAGAAGTTAGAAATGCCATATAATCAATAAGAAGCAGTGAACTCGTTCTAGCCTTACCCAGTACCTGGAAAATCGAAGAAGGCAAACGGGATGGAATTGATTCAAGGGTAGAAAAGGGTGAATTAGTGACCTCTACATCTACAACAAGGGATGGTATGCTAAATCACTCTGCGTTTTCTTACCGTTGTGGTTGGTGAAGTCTCCTCCTTGGCACATGAATCCAGGGATGACACGGTGGAACGAAGACCCCGCATAACCGAATCCTTTTTCTCCAGTACAGAGAGCACGGAAGTTTTCGGCAGTCTTGGGGCTGTAGATAGAAAAAGACATAAATGATGTCAGAAAGTGCTCAAGCAATGCCTTGGCAATGCCTCCCAATCCTGACCAAAGACGGCTCGTCCAGTGGGACATCCACGACCGGACACGAATCCGATGGTCCATCCAACAAAACCCGGAAACAACTTACACAACATCAGCACGAAGTTCCATGACAACACGGCCAGCAGGCTTGCCGCCGATAGACATATCAAAGTAGACCTTAGGGTTAGACATCTTGTTTTTATTTCTTGTCTTGAGTGTCTTGCTTCGTATTTTTGTCCACAATTCAAAAAGACCACAAGTCTTTGCAGATGGCTTTGGATCTTTTTTGATCGGAGACACAATCTTGTTGGTCGTAGGCATACATTACTTTTTATACGGCTACGAGCATCTACCTACAGCACATAGGGGAAGCCGCTGTCGTAGAAGCCTACACAATCACGCCCTTTCAGTATATATGTATACGCATCTGTATACTTGGATAAGTGGCCAATCACAACACACCCAAGTCGTGGCGTATTCGCCCTACTGCTCGAAGGTATGTATAAATGTACGTAGAAAACGGTAATGCTCAATCAACCTTCCTGCTTTTTTTTTGCTCTTTTGAAAATTGAAAAATGGTTGGAGAACCCTCCAACAAGGATTCGTAGGGGCGTTGCGGATTGGCATACAAAAAGCTGTTGGACACAATCATGAGCGAAACAGAGTCCTCCAAGAAGGCCAAAACGGCCATCCCCGAATCTCCGGACGAAGAGTGGCCCGAAGCCTGGTTGATGATGGAGGGAGAAATCGAGGACCAAAAGAAAGAGAATCGGCAATCACCAAACGTCCAGGTGACACCTGCAGATATGCGCAAGCTCGGAATCTCGTATTGGAAAATGGATGCGGATGCCTACGAATATCCCCTCAAGGCGGTTCCGTGGGACCCGAAAGAAGCCACGGATCCGCGTCTCAGTCAACTTAGGGATGATCGCGGCTACAGCTATGCAGACATTATCAGTATCCATCCGGATCATTTGCCGGAATTTGAAAAGAAGATCAAGGCCTTCTTTGAAGAGCACATTCATGATGCGGAAGAAATCCGATATATTTTGGATGGATCCGGGTACTTTGATGTCCGTGACACGAAGGATAGGTGGGTCCGAGTCCACATCAAGAAGGGCGACCTCATGACACTGCCGGAGGGAATTTACCACAGATTTACTTGTGACGAGACCGATTACATCAAGGCTATGCGCTTGTTCATAGGACAACCTGTGTGGACTCCATTCAATCGTCCTCAAGAAGATCATCCGTCTCGGAAGGCCTATGTCAATGGCTTCATTGAGGAAAAGAAGACTGAAGATTGAGGGACTTGGGCTACAGTTCCAGGAATGGTCGGGTGTTGTCTCGACGTATCTCTTATAAAACTGTTATACTAGTCGGTCTTTCTTCTGCGGAAACTTCGAAGAAAAGCACTTTCATTGATCCCCCTTTTTCGGTTTCCAGACCCTTCGGTTAAACCATCGTCCATTTCTATTCCAGGTATTTTCTTTCTGTACAGGATACATGGCATCTCCGATATTATCTTTCTCAGTAATTCGACAAATGCATCGAGTGTTTTCCTGTCAGGAGGGTGCCATGGTTGATTGATTTCGTGCCAAGCTACGGCTATATCGGTCTTATTCTCCCTTTGGTATTGCCGCAGAATACTTCTTGTCCTGGAGCAGCCACCACGGTTGTCCATTTGGCGCCGAAAGTAGTTCTTTCCAGGTTCCAGTTTGTCCATATACCGAATGATAGACTTGATGCCTAGGGGCATCTCGGCATTGTCCAGTTCTTCCTCGGTCTCCTTCCCTTCTGATTCAATCTCCTCCTCTTCCGCCGACTCGTAGCCGTCACTTTCGCTATCCGTCGCGGCAGTTCTTGCAGCTGCACGGTCACTACTAGCGGCGTTCTCTTCCACTCTGGGTGGCATTTCCAATATCAACTTCTTGAACAGCCCGATGATTGCGTTTAATGTTTCCATGTCCGGTGGGCGCCATGCATAGCCGGGCTTATGCCAAGCTATGGCTGGGTCGTCCTTGTTCTCTCGCTGATATTGCAGCAAGCTCCGTCTTATTCTGGAGCAGCCACCACGATTGTCCGTTTGGCGCTGGAAGTAATTCTCTCCAGGTTCCAGTTTGTCCATATACCGAATAATAGCCTTGATGCATGAGGGCATCTCGTCATTATCCAGCTGTTCCTCCGCATCCGTTTCTTCTTCATGCTCGATGCTGGTGCTTGCCGTCGAGTCCCGTTGTTGTTCCACGTCTCTTCTGTGTTTTCTGTAACTCTTTCTTCGTTCTGCCAAGGCAAATTCGCTCACAAAGATGGATTCTTGCGTGTAAACGGAATAGCATTTTTCACCAATGGCGTATCTTTCCAACTTTTGCAAATCCATTTCTTCCCGATCTCCATCATTGTAGAGAATCAGGAAGATGTCATAGAAAGGATCAAAGCATGTGACTTGGCCATGCTGAAGCGCGTCTGAATTGAAAGGCTTTGCAGCTATTTGAGTTCCAATGGGGTAGCTCAGCGTTCTAATATGTGAATCCATTTCTACGCAGGTTTTGCAAAATGACTTGGAACGAGAATTGGCCTCAAGTTTTTTGAACAGCAACCAGGTTTTCTTCTTATCGTTTTTCTTGAACAAAGTAGTCCAAGGATTCAAGCTGCCACCATATGACCATATCCTTTCTGACGTCAGCAATCAAAGATTACTGTGGGGGTGTGGATGGTTGACACGCTTTTGAAAGGAATCTCGACAACGCTTGACGCCCAACCATGACAACGATAACATCCAACTCCCCTCGCAAGCGAATAGTTCATTTGCACAATTAGCTTCGCTGGCATATTTTGGGTCAGCGTAGGAACAAAATCATGATGCTATCACAGCCCTGCTATCTATTCTTCGTCGTTCTCGCAATCTTGTCGCCAACCGTTTCAACATTCCAAACTCCCTCTCGAAGCTATGTACAAACGCCTCTCCACGCGCAAAAGCAAGATTTGGAGTTCAAATCTCTTGGTAAATCGGCAGCTGCTCTAATGACTGCTTTTGTCTTATGCACATCTCCGGTGTGCGCTGATGAGTATGGACGAGAAACCGAGGCGGACACTTTGTTCACTGGTGAAACGACCCTGGTACGTTCGAAGAAGTATATGCTGAATACTTCAGACTTGTACAATCTCATTATCAATGTTGCTTTCTCGGAAAGATTTGCACAAAACGCGGCCCTCTTGGTGCCTGCTTGAAAACAGAACAAAGAACAAGGGAGAATGACAATGACAAATCAGACAAGTACTTCCAACAGCCTACAGAGCTCGTAAAGAGAAAAGACTTGCGAGCGAGAGAAGTGGAGGAGACGGAAGGAAATGCCTTGATTTCAAAATTGAGACTTCAGTCCGAAGCAAATCGAGAAAAGAATGATCTAGCAATCCAACAAAGGACATTGCTGAACGATGCAGTAAGTGTTTCAAAGTTCTTATTGCACACGCAAAGCAATCATGCCTGACAATATGTATTTCAAAAATGAATCTAGTCTGCTAGTTTTGGCCCCTTTGATGGCCAAGTTGCAATTCTCAACGAAAGTGGAAGAGGATTCACAGTTCTTTCAAACCCCCAAGCAATGCGCCTCAAGAATCAAGGACTTATCAAAGACAAAAAGTTTATCAGGCAGCCTACGCAGGAAGAGTTGGACAAAGCCTTGGAGAGCGAACCGAACGCCTTCCAACGCTTCTTTGGTGGGGAAGAATGAGTAGTCGGTATCTGAACATAACCGAACCTCTATTCACGCCATCACCGCCAAAGCACACCTATAGGTTGGTAGCATCTCTAGATTAATAGAAGTACTGACTCTCAATATCCGTTTCTGTAAAGATGATGCTTTGTAGGATAGTGCCTTGCATCGGTTGTAGCTGATTCTGTCAGCCACCCGTCGAAACTATTACTCCACGTGCGTAGAAAAGCGAAAGATGCGACTACTACGAGTGCAGTTACACATCAATGGTCTGCAGCAACCACACCAACACCTGCGTCTTTCTGTTCATTACCTTATTCTTTTGTCAACCTTCTTGTATCGACTATAACTCTCTCATTATGCAGGCCTTAGCAGCGAATGCGGGCCGCCGCCTTGCTCCTTCTGCTAGTCGACAATGTGGTTCCATCACACGACACATGTCGACCAAACCTGTGGAGTTGGAGGATATGCCCTATCTGCATCACGGGCAAAGACCGAGGAACCGCGACAATCCCAAATTCAAATCGCCACGCAAGAAAGCGTCCAAGTTGTTAGACGAGTTAAACAAGGAAGCTGTGGAGAAATCAAAGAAGCAGAACCCGGTTATGTTTGAACAATCGTTTCGCGTTGGTGACTCCATCGAGTTGGAGATGGTGACACAAGGAGGAATTCACAAGAACGGTGACAATGAGGCTCAAGAATTAGAAAAGATCAGGGGCGTTGTCTTGGGAGTCGTCAACCGTGGATTGGGTTCATCCGTAATTCTGCGTGATGTTGTCTACGGACAACCCATTGAACGAAAGATCCCATTGCATTCTCCAATGATTAAGGACGCGAGAGTATTGGAACGCAACTTCATTTTTAAAGGAAAGAAAAAGGTTAAGCGGGCAAAACTTTACTATTTCAGAGATTTGAATCCATTGTGTAAGTGCATTCCAGCTACCAAGCTAACTTTTTTCCGAATGTGTTATCTGACTTTGTCATGTTTTTTGAAAATCAGTGACCAAGGTTTCAAAGTACTAAATTCTTCAAATAGTAAACGTCGAAGTTTTCTACAGTGTACACTACCTTTAATAGCCCACTTAAACAACACAATCAAGCAACAGTAGTCTTCCTGTTTGGCGGATCAGCAGCTTCGGCTTTCTATCCCGCCTTCTCGTGTATCACTTTCTCAGATGGCATCGGTTTGGCTGTCTCTCCCTTTTGACCGTGAGCCACTTTCTCTCCCTTGGCCACGTGAAGAAACTCAGCGGGAGAAGGAAGCTTCTCTAAAGGTTGCTGCTCCAGTGGAAGTGCACTGATGAATGCAGCCCGCACAGACTCGGCCAGTTCTTCCTCCGTCTTGCCCTGAGCATCAATGGGATCATGGACATGTACGTGCAACTTGCCAGCCCCACTTTGGAAAGGGAACAGTGCATTCGATGGCATTACCGCATGGGTGTGAGAAATTGTTATAGGAACAATAGGTACATTTGTCTTTGCTGCCATCAGAAATAGTCCGCCTTTGAAATCCATGAGGTGTCCATCCTGGGAACGTTGCCCTTCGGGGAATGCCATGATCGGGACCCCCTTTTTCAACCATTTGATACCTTGTTTAAAAGTTTTCAACTGCGATCTACGATCATCTCTATCAATAAGAATATGATCTCCCTAACAGAACAAACGACAAATTGCTGAGGTAAGCTTCGACGCAATTCAAGCGAACCTACCTCTCCTAGATTCGAGTTACTTACGCCGGTTAGTTGTGTGCCAATGCATGGAACTTTTGCTAGTTCTCCTTTTGCAATGAACTTAAAAACCGGATCGAGCACAGTGCATAGAACAGGTATATCTAGCCAGGACGCATGGTTGGCGACAAAAAGGCAGGGCCCTTCGTCATTCCCTGCCTTTAGTCGATCGAGATTGCCTGAGACAGTGGGATACGAATTTGTTGCTGTCAACCAAGCTTTGGACCAGATTTTTCCAGTATTATCGTATTCTGCTTTATTGACATCATTGTCTCCCTTTTTTCCAACGATTGCCATGGCAAGGAGCCATATGGGTCCAGTGATTAGAGATACAATTAAACACCAAACCCCATGAGCGTTGACCAGTTTTTCTTTTGGGGCCTTTCCAAAAGAGAATAATGGATGAATTTCATCTTTGGACAAAAGGAAGCTCCGTGTATCCACTTCTTCCAATGGAGCTGTAACTCTCAATATTGATTTGGATGTAGGAAAAATATTCACCGATCGTTTGGTAGAGATGTCTTGTACAAACCCAGTAGCGACAGAAAGGGTCACCACAACCACAGCAACTGAAGCATTTAAGGATCTCATCCTTGTGTTGTGTGCCAACCTGAGAGACAGCTATGGAACGCTCCAAAGGTAGCTGATGCTGGGATTTAAATAACAGATTGACAGAAATTAGCGCTGTTCTTTGTTGGTTGAAGGCATGGCTTTGATGACTAGGTCAAATTGAAGTCAGTGAGATTTCAACCTGCCAATCAAACAGCAACTTTATTACGTCATTCAAGTGTGCTATATGTCCCAATCTACACTTGAACTAAAATGGGGGACGGCCGATGGGGATCGATGCCTTGTGATATCCCCTGTTGAAAGACCGTCTGACCAAACACTCGGTAGAATATTTGGTGAAAGTGGGTGATAAATCATTAGTTACAGTACAACAATCAGTTTCCTGACCGTTATAGCTTCACGCACCTGTGATGGATGCTCTGCCGAGGCGCACTTTCTAGAGAGCTAAAGTCATCATTAAAAAGCAAAAAAAGTACATAGAACCAGAATTCTACGTCAATGGGTCAAGGGGGACATCGTTGCTTTCGATATCCACCCAGGCCCAGTGACCAGGCCATATAGACCCTTTCGGAATGGAAGACGAGATTCAGTGTGGCACTTCGATTGCTTTAAGTCCTCAATGGGAATGATCCTTTCCAACTCAGCTTCTAAAGTGAGTTTGGCTTGACAAAATAAAATTTGTCCGAGGCAATTGAATCTAGTTTGTACTGTAGCATATTTTTGTTCTGTACCGATTACCATAAACATCTAAATTAGAGGGGTATTTGTGGTAGCATCAAAAAGTTCATCCCAGTGCCGATCTATAATGACGGAGAGGGGAGCATGCTGCCCAATTTCCACTCGCATCAACATGGCCAATTTGGCAACAAAGCGAGTTCCACGAGAAAATTCTTCCATCTCATAGTCTTTTGGAAAGGACGCATAAACACTGTCTTCTGGAATGGTCGTAGTTTGAATCCGCCGGGGGGGACTGGGAATGTCGCGAACAGGAGTAGACATTGGAGAGGTCCGATAAGCTGATGAGGACGAAGGACGTCTTCCATTGGGTTCTACATACCGTCTGGACTGACGATCGCCCTGAAAGTCTTCGCTGGTGCTAGTATGTGCATAACGGGTATCAATAGGTTCGGACCGTCTGGGTCGGCTCTCAGGCTGAAAGTCTTCCTGGCTGCTAGTGCTGTTATAGCGGGCATCAACAGGTTCGGACCGCCTGTTTCGGCTCTCGGGCTGGAAGTCTTGCTCGCTGGTAGAGCCGGCATAGCGGGCATCGATAGGTTTCGACCGTCTAGGTCGGCTCTCTGCCCGAAAGTCTTGCTGGTTCCTAGTGCTGGCATTATGGGGGGCTCCCATAGGTTCGGACTGTCCGGACGGGTTGTCGTGCTGAACGTCCTGTGATCTGCCAGTACTAGCATAGTGGGTATCGATAGGTTCTGGATACTGCGGACGGCCACCCATAGGTTCGGACTGTCTTGACTGGCTGCCACCCATAGGTTCGGACTGTCTGGACTGGCTGCCGTGCTGAAAATCTTGCCGGCTACTAGTATTAGTATAGCGGACATCAATAGGGTCTGGATCCTGCTCGCCATCGCTAGCAGGAAAGAGTGTTTCCCGTTGGCTGCCAAGTCTAGAGTGGGTTGACAGTTGATCTCGCAGAGATTGATTTTCTTCGTGTAAAGTTTGAATTAATCTCTCTTGTTTATCCAAGGCCTGACGCAATTTGAGTAGCACATCGTCATCTTTAGGATCCATCCGCCGCTGCGCTGGTGTCGGGGCTTGGCGGCGATATCGATTTGGAGTCGCATAGCTGGATGGATAAGGTGTCTCCACGGGTGCTGGTGGAGGCTCACTTTGAAATGTGGAAGATTGGTAGGACGCCTTGCTCGATGAGGCTTCTTTCTTTCTCGCAGGAGTGCTGCGATTGACATAATTGCGAAGTGGAGAATATCGTTCTGCGCTCGGAGGAGGGTCTTTGACAGAATACGGGGCTTTGGAAGCAGTAGAGAACGTCGTGTAGGACGGGGGCAGCTTGGTTGGGGTATCTTCTCTCCCAAGGTTCTTCTGTGGCATGCTTGCTTCCAATTCTTCCCAGGATTTCGTCAACGCATCCAACTCTTTCTCAAAGGATCTGATAACTCGCTCCACATCGACTTCGTCCTTCGGCGTTTTCGATTGAGAACTCAACTGCTCATTTTCTTCCAGTACAACTTCCTCAGGAGATCCCGCCCTTTCAACTGCAACCGGCATAGTGGCGGCAGTAAAGGATGTTGCTGATGATAGTCGCTTTCGATCGTCCTCCGATGGCATTGCTTTTGTTGTTGTCGGTTCAACGTTCAGCTTGCCACTGTTTGCACACATACAAAGAGACTCAGTAGGAAACCTACGATGGGGTGGGAGGTTTGAATTTCTGATTTCAGTCGGTCGAGTCAAAACCTGAAAACAGTCGCCGCTTTTTGAACAGTCGGTAACAGCAACTACAAATGATGACCACGCCACACTACCATATATGGTTCCTCTAATTGTATAGTTTACATTGTGGTGGTGTGTGGATTGATCGACTGGAGAGATATGCAGTCCTTACATCCAGAGACTAGCAAGAGTCAAGGCAGATGCCGTCATTAACAAAAGACTTTCCGTGGAGAAAACAGAGGCGGGAGCAGAACATGCCGTCTGACCAAAATGAGAGGTGCGACATGTGGTACATTCAACATCCAACTTGCGAGAGGCGCGACCATAGGGGCTGACCGAGCCAGGGGGGCACAAAATGCCATCGCAACCAAAGCTATCAACGTCGCCTCCATTCCAATTCTTCATATCACACAACTTGGGAGATATTTCCGAAATTTTGTTATTTCGAAGCAATAATACCATGTCATCAAAGCGTGAAAGCGCCACAGGGATTTTGCCAGTCAGAGAATTGTCCGAAAGGTCCAAGAAAATGCCAAGGGAAGGATCAACACCATCCAAAATGTTTGTAGGAATGGTGCCAGCCAATTTGTTGTCAGCCAGTTCCAGCGATTCCAATACAGGATGCCGAGAAAAGGAAGGAACGGTACCAGTCATCTGATTGTTTCCCATTTGTAATATCTTGAGGTTGCGAAGGGCCGTTAAATCGGGAACTGGGCCGGAAAAATCATTGTCGGAACACAAGAAGCGTTCCAGACTGGTTAGCCGATTGACTTCACTGGGGATAATCCCACCCAAATTGTTGAACCGGATATCCAATTCTTTCAGGGACACTGCTTTGCCGATTCCTTCGAGTGAGCTGAGCCTTGTTGAGTCCAAAATCAAACTTTCCAGGTTCGTAGCGTGTTCAATACCCTGGAAGCTCAAATCGATCACATTCGAATACACCCATAGATGCTTCAACTTCACCAACTGATACACTTCGGTTGGCAAAGTTCCAACCAAATGGTTACTTCCTAGAATAATGGACTCGACCAAAGATTCCGACGTGCAAGTTATGCCATGCCACGAACAATAGTCAAACCCGTTATCGTTCCAACGATCTTCATTGTGCCATGCTGGTCCTCCAGTAGCGACATACAGTTGTTGAAGAATGTCTCGTTCATGCTGCTTTTCAGCTTCCAAGCAAAATGATGACCCATATACTTTGGAGTTTTCTTCTCCAGGACAGGACAAACAAGAAACTGATCCTGACTCTTCGCGACCGGATGAGCTAAAATGGCCAGGTGGACACAAAATCGCGTTGCAACGATACGTTCCGACAGAACCGTCCAACCAACCAGACATTTCACAAAGACCCTCTCCAATTCCAGTTATCAGATTGTCAGCCAGGTAGATGTTTAGCTTGGACAAGGAAGATAGTGACGACGGAATGGTCCCAACAAGGGCGTTCTTCTCCAAGTGAACATTGATCGTGAATGTTGGGTTTGTATCGGCCAAGAAAGTACTAGCAATGCTTCCTGTGAACTGGTTGTCTAAGAGGTGCAATTCGGTCAATTGCGGCATAGTTGAGAATGATGGGAGCGGTCCAGTGAGCCCCACTCTGCCGCCGCTGGAATTATCAAGGTACAAAGCCCTGAGGGCTTTTAAGCTTTCGAACGTTTCGGGCAATTTGCCAACCCAATTGTTGCCCGAGAGCTCCAGTTCCTCCAGTGACTGGAGCAATCCTATCTCAGTTGGAAGTTCTCCAGCCATTGCATTGCCTTCCAATGACAGGTGTTTCAAGCTTGTCAAATTCCCAATACTTCCTGATAGAGTGCCTCCAATCATAGCATTGGAGAGGTCCAAATCTTCTAACGTTCTAACCCCAAAGAGCTCTTCAGGAATGGGTTGCCAACCAAGAGAAGCCCCTTCGAGATGTAAAGTCTTCAGAGCTTTTGCATTCCCAATTCCGTCCAAACCATGTACTAATGACCTGTCCAACAGTAGCTCCTCGAGAGTGTCCGATCTGAAAATGGCAAAGAATTGCATTTCCACTGGATTGTATCGCACATCTAGTTTTCGAAGATCTTCCATATGGTAAAGAATAGATGGGATGATACCATCCAAGTTGTTAGAAGCAAGGTTGATTTCGGTGACAACCATTGCACCTAGTTGCCCGTTAGGTTCACAGGTGATACCAAACCAATCGCATTCATTGGAATCATCACGATTCCAACCATTCTGGTTTTTCCAGTTGCTGCCACCAGCAGCGTCGTAGAGCTCCTTCAACATATCGCGATCGGTAAACTCTTCAACCAAAACCGGGCCACATTCTGTGCTGCCAAAGAAGAGGCTTGACCCTGGGTATGTGCAGGGGTGGCAAGGGGTTTCAGAATCAGTTCTTCTCCCAAATTCATTAAACGTTCCTTTGGGACAGAGGATAGCGTCACAACCGGCAGCTACCTCGCCATTGAACCAAGCACGCTTGTTGCAAATTTCGTCGGGAATGCCATCAATCGAATTGCCAGCCAAAAGGAGCTGCAAGTCACTAAACTCTCCAAGCTCCTTAGGAATTGTGCCATTAATGTTGTTATAACTCAGGTCAACGAGAATCTGCTTTGATTTGTCGGAAACACCTTGCAAAAATTGAGTTGGTAATGTCCCAGCAAACTTATTGTGCCCGAGGTAGACTTCTTTAATTCGTGGTAACCCATCAAGGCTGGGAACCGTTCCAGAGAGACCAGAGCCCGTAGGAGAGCAAAATGAGTCTTCGCATTTTTCATCCTGTTCCTTTTGGAGAGAAAGAATTTCAAGCAACGGCAATCCCATAATCTGTCGAGGTACTTTACCAACGAACTCATTTTCCCCAAGAGAGAGAGACTTTAGCTTTGCAATTTGTCCAAGCTCGGTCGGGAGCAACCCTGTCAACTTGTTGCCAAACATGTAGAGGTGCTGAAGCATTTTCAGATTGCCAAACTTGGTAGAAAGGGTACCGCTCAAGCCGTTGTGACTAAGATATAGGTTTTCCAAGAGCGTCAATTGAAACAATTCATCTGGTATTGTGCCAACCAAATTTGCATCCGTGACATGCAAATTCTTAAGTGAAGCTGCTGCTCCTCCAATTCCAAGTAGAGTTTTCGTGTTTGTTTCCGATATCGCAATCGTTTGGATATTCTGTGCGCTTGAGAGAAACTCAAAAGTGACTTCTATATCATTCTTTGGAATGTTTAACACTTCGAGGCCTTCAAGAGTAGTCCAAATGGCTGCTGGCAGTGTTCCAATGATGTTGTTGTTTGGAAGGTTAATTTCCTTCACTAGGCCTTCAAATTCGCCCTCCTGGTGGCAACTTATACCAGCCCAAGTGCAGTAGTCATCATCTCGAAGCCAGTTATCGTCCACAGTCCAGCTCGTACCTTCTGTGTTTCTGTAGAATTCGATCAGTATTGGTTTCTCAACCGAAGATCCGCAAGACGTCTCTCCTAAGTATGCCGCTGTGTCACAATCAGAGCAAGTTAAATCCCCAATTGCTCGACCATATGAATTGAACATCCCGATTGGACACATGATCGCATCGCACTGATTTGTCCCAACTTCACGATCGTTCCAGTAGCTCATGGAACATAAAAGCGGAGAGAGCTCATCAAATTTGTTGCCAGCAAGATACAAATTTAGCTGAGGAAATCTGCCTAGCTTTGTTGGCACCGCTCCTGTTAATGCATTAAATCGAAGGTCAATCGTAACTAGTTCCCTTTCATATGAAGAAAGACCCTGCAGCAATGTCGACGGCATCGTTCCGGTCAGCGCATTGTTTTGAAGAAAGAGCTCTTTAAGCTCACTCTGCTGCGAAAAGTCTGGGAGAGTGCCATTCAGCCCAAACCCTTCAGCTTTTTGACCGGATAGATCTAGATGATACAGCGCCACAAATTGGGAGAAATCAGGAATACCACCTGAAAATCCATTTTGCCCCAATCCTATGTGCTGAAGATTGGTCATAGATCCAAGATGTTTGGGCACCGTGCCGATGAAGCTACAAGCGGAACATCCCAGATAAATCAGGTTTTGCAAGTTTTCAAAGACTTTGGGCATGGGTTGATCTGGAAAAGGATTGTCGGACATGTCCAAAACTTGGAGGTTCGTTAGTTCGAAGACTTGAATCGGAACAGTACTGAGGGAGTTTCTAGCAATGCGAAGACTAATCAGCGATGATGCTTCCTTGATTCCACTCAACGACTCCAGGCCCATCTCTTCAAGATCCAACGATTCGAGTGCCGTAGCAGACCCAATTCCATCAAACTTCAGATCGACAAGGTTTCCTTGTAAACTCATCGTTTGAAGATTTGACAGTTGGTAGACTTCAGTAGGCACCGACCCACGAAGATTGTTCGATTCGAGGTCAATAGAGACGACTGATGGATTCTCGTCTGATTCGCATTCAACGCCGTACCAGTCACATATACTAACATCGTCATCCATCCATCCTTCATTGCTAAGCCAAAAGTCACCAGAGGCCGCGCGGTACAGCTGTTCAAGAATCCGTCGTTCTCCGCCTTCTTTCTGCTGCTGATCTGTCAGACACTCGACTCCTCCCAGGATTCCATCTGTCCCAGTTGAGCAGTCTTGGCATGGGTTCGAGGTATCTCGCTTTCTCCCAAACTTAGGGTTGTACTTGTTCGCCGGACAAAGAATTCCTTCACAGTCAAATGATTTGACATCGCCACTCAGCCAATCTGATTTCTTACACAGCGCATTCGCGATTCCAGTGACTCGGTTGTCTGCCACATATAAATCAAGCTTGTCAAATTGGCTCAGCGACCCTGGCAAAGTACCGGTAATTCGATTCGAAGTTAGGTCAACCTTCAGAAGAGCACTTTTTGATACTACGCCATCCAAAAAGTTATAGGGGACCGACCCAGTGAGACTGTTCACCCCAAGATAGAGTTCAGATATGGACTTCAGTCCCTCAAGTGCTGGAAGTGGTCCAGTTAGACCTGGACCAGAGGCGCTGCTCACACCTTGTGCAACGCCAACATCTAATAATCCGGTAATGCCGCCCTCGCGTTGCAGTGACAGGAACTTTAGGTCTGTCAAATCATTCAGAGCAAGTGGAATAGTCCCTTCAAAATTATTCTCTGCCATGTTCAACTCTACCAATCGCGTCAAATCGCCAAGTGCAACTGGAATTCGTCCAGTAAACTGGTTGTGGTACAATCTAAGTGTCGTCAATGAAGATAAGCTGGCAATTGCATTGGGCAGTTTCCCTGAAAGCTGGTTGTAACCAAGATTCAATTCTTGCAGACCCGAGAGCTGATAGATTCCGACAGGGAAAGGCCCACCAATATCATTGCCATTGAGACGCAAAGTGATGAGATTTGTAGCACTGCCGATTCCGTCAATCGATTTCACATTTGTTTCGCCTAAATCCAACGTGTCTAGGTTTTCGGCCTTCTCAATCCCATCGAAGGAAAAGTCAACGTCGTTCTTTGCAAACGACAATTCGCGAATGTTGTCGAGCTCAAAAACAGATGAAGGGACTGTCCCTATCAGATTGTTATCAGACAAGTCAATTGAAACCACACGCTTCCCTGCATCACACTTGATGCCATACCATTCACAGAAGTCAGCGGTATCTCCCCACCCATCGCGATTTGACCAAGAAACTCCACTAGTCGAGACGTAGAGCTCGGATAGGATTGTGACATCGTCTGCATTCGCAGCTCCGAAATTTCCGCTACCAAATCCTTCACTACCAAAATCTTCACCGCATGAGGTGGCACCAAAGTAGCTTCCTTCTCTGCCACAGTCTGAACAGATGGACTCCTCGTCACTTCGACGACCGATCACATTGTACTTCCCCTTGGGGCAAAGAATGGCGTCGCACTGATAGTTTCCCACGTCCCCATCCATCCAGTTGTTTAAGTCACAGATTTCATTTGGTATTTCAGTTATTTTGTTTCCAGCTAAATTGAGAAACAACTGATTGAATCGTGACCATGAGGTTGGGATCATTCCCTCCAATTGGTTGAAGCTCAAACCAACTTCAATGCGTGAATCCAGCACTACACTATTCGCCAAAAAATCTAGCGGCAAACTTCCGGTCAGTTGGTTAGAATCAAGCATAAGAGACGTCAGTTGCCCCATATCTCGAAACGATAGAAGTGGACCATCAATTCCGCCTGTTTCTGTTACTTGCTGGAGCTCCAGAGTTGTCAATCCAGATAGGTAGTTCAATTGAGCTGGCAAACTCCCCCCAAAAACGTTCTCCCCAGCCAGCAGCTCTTGCAGTCTTCTTAAGTTGCCAACTTCCGTAGGAATTTGACCACTCAGGCTATTGCCGCTGCAATCCAACTGCTTCAAATTTGTCAACTGGCCAATCTCACTCGCAAGATCCCCAGTAAATCCACAGTGGGATATATGGAGTTCTTCTAAGCTTGTGAGAGAGAACAATGCACTTGGAACCGCCCCTGCGAGATTGTTGGAATTTAATGACAACGAAGTCAGAGGGACACTGGATAGCTCAACCAAAGCATCCAAGGAAGACAATTGTAGATTGGTACTTGACAAGTCCAGGACTTCCAATTTGTTTGCGTTTCCAATGCCCGCCAAGTCGAACTCTATAGAATTCTGGCTGAGGTTGAGAATCTTGAGTTCTGGGATAGAAAAGATATCACTGGTTGTAAAGCGGCCGTGCAGACCATTATTCTCAAGGTTGATCGAATCCACGTTCCCATTTTTATTGCAAGAAATTCCATACCAGTCACAGACGGTGCTGTCTTCCTGCAACCAGCCTTCGTCACGTCGCCAATTTTCCCCTCCCAATTCCTTGTAGAGCTCCTCTAAAAGGAGACGCAGTCCATTGGCATTATCAGGAGTTGTCAATCCATTGCATTCGGTCGTCCCCCAAAAGCCGTCTCTTGGGAGACCACTACAAGCCTCACATTTGAAATCAGTAGTAGACCGCCCCTCTGGTGCCCAAGTTCCGGGAGGGCACAAAAAGGCATCACATCCAAGCTCTCGCACGGTACCGTCCATCCAGTTGCCAATATCTGGACACGAATTGGTTGTGACATTGAATAATTCTCCCGACACAGTTTCAATGAGGTTGTTTGCAAGGAAAAGGGACAGAAATTCCTTGTCTTTCAGTGAACTTGAAACTTGTCCCTCCACCTTGTTGTTACTCAAGTCTACTTCCACCTCTTCCGACACTGGACAATCCAAGAGGAAATCAGGGTGGAGTTCGTCGGTTAGGTTTTGATTTTGCAAGTATACGTTTGTCAGTTTTCTGTGGTTGTAAAGCGGTGGGACTCGTCCCGAAATTCCGTCCCCTTTCTCTTTGTCTTTCTCCCGATGGATTGACAGCAATTGCAAATTCGTCAAGCTATTCAGTTCCATGGGCAGGCTTCCACTGAACGCATTTTGACCAAGGTTGAGAATCTCAAGACCTGTCAGACTTCCTATCTGAGTCGGAATTTGTCCAGTGAGCTCATTATCAAACAGATAAAGTTCGTCCAGGTCACGAAATTCACCAATGCGGGTAGGAATCGTTCCTGAGAAAGAGTTGTAGTTGGCGTAGAGACCGACCAACTTAGTCAGATCGAAGATGCTATCTGGAATGCTGCCCCTAAGGCCTAAGTTGGACATGTGCAGTTTTTCTAAGTTTGAAGCAGCACCAATATTGGAAATGTCCTGGACATCAGTCTTGCTGATGAGCAAACTGAGCAAATACTGAGCTTTGGCAAGTCCCGAAAAGTCAACATCCAGATTTGGGTTATTCTCAATGTTGAGAGTTTCTAGAAACGGAATCTCAAAAACTACTGCAGGAACTGTGCCCGCGAGGTTGTTGCTGCTGAGATCAATTTCCCGAACTTCCCCATTCCGTCTTCCATCTGATTCGTTGTCGGAATAACAAATGACACCCTTCCAGTCGCAGATATCGGTTCGTTGCTGAAACCAATTCGTGGAATTCTTCCACTCAAAACCTCCTGTTGCCTGAAACAGATTCAGTAGGATTTCACGATTGTGCAATCCAGAATAGTCTTCTTGGGCGTCCTCAGCCGTGGCAAATGGGGAGGAAAACGCCAAGAAGAGGACGCAACTCTTCGCTAGAAAGGTCATTGGTTGTCAACCAATTTGGGAAGATATATGAATTCAGTTTTCGATGGCTTTCTTCCTTCTTGCTCAAGTGTTTCTGTTTCTGCGATTGTCTAGAATGGTGGTCTGAAGGTGGAATATGACAATAGAGAGTTGTTTGTAGTTTTCAACTGTGAGTATAGCACCAAACGCACAAAAACAAGATGTGGAAAGGTGGACAAGCCGTTGACAACTTTTCGAATTGTTTGATGGGAGGGAGGATTGCGCTAAGTCTAACTACGAGGGTTAACACGAGCTGGGCTGGCTACTGCACTCAACTACGCATATTTCCCAAGATTAATCATTTGTCAAACCCAAGCACGCGTGTTGTTTGCGGAAAACCCACTAGGTCTTACGGACTTGCTGCCACGTGCCGGGGAGGGTTCGGTGCGATCGGCAAGACTAAAACAGTTTTAATTTGCTTCAGCACACCCTTCTCGACAGTCTCGCAGATTCAGTCTCGTCAATAATTAAGACTTCTTGAAAATGGATCGATAAAGTGTACAGAGCTTACTTTAGCATTGAAAGCTTCGATTGTTAACAAGATTTTAGGACATGGGGAAGTCCCCACTCCTCACATTTGACACCGTACGGGGATGGTACAGTATGGTCTGTCATCGTACGTCATGAAGCGAACCACGCGTTTCGGCGCGATCTTGGCCTATCGAAGGCACCATCAATGCAAAAAGATAAGAGTTGAGAGACGTCAATCTTGTTGTATAAATCGATTCTAGAAATATGGCAAGTGGCGGAATGAGTGGAGCTGATCCCGAAGTGTTGGCGGCAATTGACCGTGGGAATGCCGTCGCCTTCTTGGATATTGGTCTTGGTGATGGATCCAATGTTGCGGAATTGGGACGCATCAAGTTGGAATTGTTCGTCCGTGACGTGAGTGGCAGTTTTATGGACATTTGTAGTAGTCAAAAGCTCATTGCTAACCTTCGTCATTTCTCCAGTGTCCGAAAACTTGTGAAAACTTTCGACAGTTCTGCACCGGTATGTCTGTATGAAGTGTCACACCCTTGTCTTTGTGTCTTTCTTGACTTGAGTAGTCTAAAACATGTCATTGTTTTGATTACCTTAGGTGAATTTCTGAGAACTGAACAGCCAACAGGATACAAGGACACCATTTTTCATAGAGTCATAAAAGATTTTATGATACAAGGTATGTTCATTGTGGTTTGTGGTTTGCACCTGGGGAAAACCATTTCTTACAATCGACAATTGGAATAGGTGGGGATTTCATGAACAATGATGGAACTGGAAAATTGAGTATAGTAAGTGATATCCGACAAGTCAACACGTTGATGAAAATTAATCATCTAACGTATATTATCTCTCTTGCTGGTTCTACTGTTTGCAGTATGGACCATCCTTTCCAGACGAGAACTTTAAACACAAACACGACAAAGCAGGGATTTTATCAATGGCAAACTCTGGGCCAAATACAAATGGATGCCAGTTCTTTATCACGTGTGCAAAGGCAGACTGGTTGGATGGAAAGCATGTAGTTTTTGGGCAAGTTCTCGATGCGAACAGTATGTTGACTGTTCGAAAGTGCGAGGCTGTTCCGGTCAACGGCACCACTCCTCGGATACCTTTGAGAATCTTGCAATGCGGGGAATTGTAAATACTACATAGGATTGTCATCATTGATGCCGAAAATTGGAGGGATTGAGAAAACTAGAAGGAGGGATTGAGAAAACTAGAAGGAGGGATTGGTGGCCTACAGCAGTTACATCAGCCTTAGCACGATACCTCAACACAAGAGTTGCAACACAGCAAAGCAGGAAAAACAAGGGCTGATAAAATCACTGTTGTCATTGTATAGTTCCATCATGTGTTCTTGAACTGTTGGTGCAACAGATCTATCCCCCATCATAAGGCAAATCCTAGTTCTTCTTCGTCTTCTTGGTGCCCTTTGCAAACGTCTCCAGGTAGACATCGTCGTCCTCGTCATCTGCAGCATTTGAGTTTTTGTTCTTCGCATTATTCTTTCGCTCAGCAGCAAGTCGTTGTTCGACTTTGGCCTTTTTCTTCAGCTGGAGCTTTTTTTTCTTGGTATCAGTGGCACTTTCCTCTTCCCCCTCAAGTTCCAAAGCCAAATCGTTTATTGCCTTCTCATCCATGTTCTGGATCTTGTTTTCGCGTTCTTTGAGCACGCAAAATGGTTAGATGTGCAGAACGCTTTCGACGGTGCAAAGTCGACACTACTCACTGATTCTCATTTGTGATCGTATTTGATAGACCACCACGATTGCGCCCAAAATTGGAACACCATATTCAAGAGGGACGTATTTGAAGTATGCCTGGTGGATTAATTGGATGAGAAATATACGTATTTATCAACATCATAGCAACACCATCAGGAAGGGAAGAAAACTCACGTAAGATCCGCAGACAGCGATCAAAGGTAACGAGAATGCGAGATTCTCGGTTGTCAAGAAGATATTTCCTTGGGCGGTGCTCATTGTGCTCTGCAACCACTATAAACCGTGTGGCCTGATCGCAAAATAGAAGGGAGTTTGAAGGTCAGCGTATGAGATCCGTTGGACAGAGAATAGTATCGTTGGCGATGAGCAGAAGCAGGACTATTGACAATGGTTAATCTACCATCTCACTTCT
This sequence comes from Cylindrotheca fusiformis, assembly GCA_019693525.1. Classification (NCBI taxonomy): domain Eukaryota; phylum Bacillariophyta; class Bacillariophyceae; order Bacillariales; family Bacillariaceae; genus Cylindrotheca; species Cylindrotheca fusiformis. The sequence continues at coordinate 52,683 of JAAMXS010003355.1, read as the reverse complement.
CCAATATCTTTGGGCATTCATCGAACAGAGAAGATGTTTCTTGCACCGACGTCCAGACGCGGCCTTCTGACTGACTGACGGACTGCTTTCGAAAATGCACTCATAACCGTACCTTCAATTTCTTCCGACGAGGTGTTCGATGAAATTTCGTCAAAAGGACAGAATTCGCGAAACACGTCACTGAAAGAAACTTGGTAATTCCTTTCGCTTTTTATTCGATTCTGGGTGTATTCTGATACGAAAAATGTACAATAGCAGGTATTAGATGGAGAACCTCGGAATCGGAAAAATCTTCCTCATTTTTCTTGGCTTCTGTCAGAAGATACTTCGTTGGGGAGACATACAGACGTACAAGTACTGGTTTCTACGTTTCGGATACGATTGTCTGATTCTGTGGAAGGAAGGAAAACTCGCCCAGAATCACCCGATACCATCCAACTTCGGCGCTCTTTCAGTCAGTTGAAAATTCAACCACAAACCATAGAAACCAAGCTGTATTAAAGTGCAACACCATGCAGTTGTCGAAGCTTTGTATAGCAGGTTTGTCGGCGCCGGTACTGGCATATGCCTTTCTGCCTCAGTCACTGAAGAGTCCCACCCAGCATGCTCTCAGGCAGCCTCCACGCCTCCAAGACGACGTACATCCCCAAACCTCTTGGTCGAAAGATGAGTGTTCCTTCACGCAACTGAACATGGCTTTCGACTCTAGCGAGCCCAGTAATATCTTTGACGGTCCTATGGCACTTACAAAGGAGCGCGATGCTTGTGGTGTTGGTTTCATTGCCAACACTAAGAGCGGAGGTACGAAGTATGAAGCTTTGCATCCGTCTTTCGTCGGAATTCTGTAACTAATCAATCTTTACCCGTTTCCTATTTTACAGAAGAATTTGGTACTCATAGAGTCATCAAGCAGGGTCTCTCTGCCCTTAATTGCATGGAACATCGTGGTGCCTGTGGGGGTGACTCCATTTCTGGTGACGGTGCAGGGATTATGACTCAGATTCCATGGAAACTATTCGACGAGTACAGATCTGAAGAATGTCCTCAACCTGGTGTCGGTATGGTCTTTCTTCCAATGGAAGAAGATAGACGCAATGCCGTTAAGACTAAAATCGAGGAAGTTTGTGCTTCAAACGAACTTCGCTTCGTAGGATGGCGTGAGGTTCCTGTCAACCCTGACGTCCTTGGACCTATGGCCCGGAGCGCGATGCCCAGTATCTGGCAGTTCTTTGTCAAGGCCCCTAAACGTCTTGACAGCGACGATTCACGTGATGGATTTGATCGCACGCTGTACCTTGTCCGCCGTCGTTTCGCTGTTGAACTGGAAAATGCTGGTTTGACATGGGCGGATAGCGAAACCTACGTCGCGTCGTTCAGTTCTCGAACAATTGTTTACAAGGGAATGGTTCAATCCGCTGTTTTGTCACAGTTTTACAAAGATCTGACCAATCCTGACTATACGTCCAAATTTGCTATTTACCATCGTCGTTTTTCGACTAACACTAACCCGCGCTGGCCTCTGGCTCAGCCCATGAGAGTTGTTGGTCACAATGGTGAAATCAATACCCTACTGGGAAATGTCAATTGGATCAAGGCCCGTGAAAGATCAAAGTCTTCTGAATGTGACATCGATTCCGATTTGGTAGATTACGATTCGACTGAGAACATTGTCACCATGTGTGACACACAAGACATTCCTGACTTCCTCGAACCTGTTGTGGATTTGGGCCGCTCTGACTCCGCCAACTTGGACTCCGTGTTCGAACTCATGACCCAGTCTCGCCACCGTGCTCCTTGCGCATTGATGGCCATGGTTCCTACTGCGTACATGAACAACCCCGACTTGAAGAACAACCCAGAAATTACCGACTTCTACAAATTCCACGGTGGCCTTCTCGAAGCCTGGGATGGTCCCGCTCTTCTAGTGTACTCTGATGGTAAATCAATTGGTGCATCTTTGGACCGCAATGGTCTTCGTCCTGCTCGCTACTCAATCGCAAAGGATGGAAGCGTTTACATGATGAGTGAAACTGGTGTCATTCCCGATCTCGACGAGTCGGATATCGTCGAGAAAGGTCGTCTCGGTCCTGGACAGATGATCAATGTTGATCTCTTGACAGGCGACTTCAAGGATAATATTGCGATTAAAAGTGAAATTGCGAAGCGTAAGTCTATGATGAGTGCCTTGCTTCGTTTGGTCCATTTCCCCTCGAATCAGTTCCTAAGTCGTTCCTCCTCATTCAGGCCACCCATATGGAGAATGGATGGAAAGACAACGCAAGGATATCAGAAAGATGCCTGGAAAGGAAGATCGCCTCTACGATGACGACACCGCTACTTTCGCACAGGCTACTTTCGGTTGGGGTCTTGAAGATATTGGAATGCAAATTCAAGATATGGCTGGCTCAGGAAAGGAAACCACGTACTCTATGGGAGATGATGCCCCAATTGCCGCTCTTTCTGAACGCCCTCATCCGCTATACAATTATTTCAAGCAACGATTTGCTCAAGTAACAAATCCACCTATTGATCCCCTTCGAGAGGGTGTCGTCATGTCCCTTGCGATGACCCTCGGGAGAAAGGAGAGTATTTACAAGGTCTCGGAAGGAGGAGCTCGTCTAATTCACCTCGAATCACCTGTTTTGAACAGTGCGGAAATGGATCAGATTGCGTCGCTAGCGGATGATGCGAAGGGTGGGTTCAAGCAGTCCACTGTTTCCACAAGATATGCTCTGTCTGACGGACCTGCTGGAATCAAGGCGGCTTTGGATGCGATCTGTGACCAGGCTGTAGAGAATGTCCGAACTGGTGCCGAGGTCCTCATTCTTAGTGATAAGGCTGACGATCAAAGCACTCTTGGCGAGACCACCTACGTCCCACCACTTCTAGCAGTTGGCGCAGTTCACCACAGGTTGATCGACGAAGGATTAAGAATGGATGCTGGTATTGTGATCGAGACTGGTGCGGCTTGGTCCACTCATCACTTCGCCTGTCTTGTTGGGTATGGTGCAAACGCAGTTCATCCGTACCTTGCCCTCGAAACCGTAAAACAATGGCATGGCCAGGACAGAACTCAAAAAATGATGAAGGCAGGAAAGCTCGCCGATACCACAGTGGCCGAAGCTCAAGAAAATTACAGAAAAGCAGTTGAAAACGGCCTTCTCAAGATTTTGTCAAAGATGGGAATCTCTCTTCTGACTTCATACTCTGGTGCTCAGATCTTCGAGGCCCTTGGACTTGGGGATGAAGTCATTGGTCGCAGTTTCAAAGGAACCACAAGCCGCATTGGAGGAATGGGCTTCGAGGATATCGCTTCAGAAACGGTAATGATGCGCCCGGAAGAAGTCAAAGCCAAGATGAAGCTAGTGAACTATGGATATTACAAACCTGTTCCCAAGCTTGGTGAGTACCACATTAATTCTTCAGATTTGGCAAAGCTTCTCCATAATGCCATTGGTATGGACAAGGGCGTTAGCGCTGCCAGCAATAGAGACGAGCTTGAAAATGACGGGGTCAACCCAAAGAGCGTTGCCGACTACGAGATCTTCAAAAAGAGTCTCGCGACTGCTCCACTTGCTAACATTCGTGATCTTCTCGAGTTTGATTCCGATCGCGATCCTATATCTATTGACGAAGTTGAGCCTGCCTCCGAGATTATGCAACGCTTTTGTACTGGGGCCATGTCTCTCGGAGCTTTGAGCCGCGAAGCTCACGAAACCCTTGCCATTGCAGTTAACCGAATTGGTGGCAAGTCAAACTCTGGCGAAGGGGGTGAAGATGTTGTCAGAAACAAAGAAATACTGGACGTTGACGAAAAAGGCCGCAGTCCTACGTTCCCTCATCTTGCTGGATTGAAGAATGGCGATTCTGCCAACTCGTTTGTTCACCAAGTTGCATCTGGGCGTTTCGGTGTCACACCCGAGTTCTTGGTCACCGCCAAACAGCTTGAGATCAAGATTGCCCAAGGTGCCAAGCCTGGCGAAGGAGGTCAATTGCCTGGGCCTAAAGTCTCGGAGTACATTGCTGGATTGCGCGCAAGCAAACCTGGTGTTACACTTATTTCCCCTCCTCCTCATCACGATATCTACAGTATCGAGGTAAGCTACCTTTGGCATCAGGGCAGTGTTTCCATTGTGAATTGCTAACGTTGTTTTGGTTTCTTCAGGATCTTGCACAATTGATTCATGATCTGCATGCTGTCAACGAGAAGGCTGGTGTTTCAGTAAAGCTTGTTTCTTCAATTGGTATTGGCACAGTTGCTTGTGGTGTTGCGAAGGCGAATGCTGATGTCATTCAGATATCTGGCGGTGATGGAGGTACGGGAGCATCCCCTCTTTCGTCCATCAAGCATGCCGGGTGTCCATGGGAGCTTGGACTCGCTGAGGCTCATTCCGCTCTTCTCAACAACAACCTTCGTGATCGTGTCACCCTCCGTGTCGACGGAGGCATCCGAACTGGTTTCGATGTTGTCTCTGGGGCTCTTCTCGGAGCTGAGCAGTTCGGATTTGGTACAATTGCTATGATTGCCGAGGGATGTGTCATGGCTCGTGTATGTCATTTAAACACCTGCCCAGTCGGCGTCACTAGTCAGAAGGAAGAGCTCCGGAAGAAGTTTCCAGGAACACCAGAGCACGTCGTGAACTTTTTCGAGTTTGTTGGTGAGGAGGTCCGAAGTTTGCTCGCTACTCTTGGTTACAAGAAGCTGGATGATATCATTGGGCGTGCTGATTTGTTGAAGACCAGCGAGAAGCAAATTGACCGTGTCGCAAAAACTAAGTCCATTAATTTGGACAGGTTCTTCTCCGGAGTGCCTAACTCTGCAAACAGCCGCTCCTTCTTGAAAGCCAAGATGGAAGGTGGTATCGAAGTGCCAAAAGAGGAGGTTGTTCACATCAATGGGTTCAGTTCTGATTTGGATCGGGAGTTGTGTGGAAATGTTGACGTCGAAAAAGTCATTGCTGACAACGAGGGCGAAACTGTCGTAACGTATCCTATTAAGAACACCGACCGTAGTATCGGTGCTATGCTTTCAGGAAACATCGCTCGTGCCCATGGAAACAATGGCTTCAAGGGCAAGATCAGTGTACAATTCGAAGGAAGTGCAGGTCAATCTTTTGGTGCGTTCACTCTTCCAGGCTTGAAGCTTCGCCTTGTAGGTGAAGGCAACGATTATGTTGGAAAAGGTATGCATGGTGGGGAAATTGTTGTTGTCCCAAATCCCGACGCTGGTTTTGTCTCTGCCGACTCGAGCATTGTCGGCAATGCTTGTTTGTACGGTGCTACCGGAGGAGACTTCCATGCAAATGGACGTACCGGGGAAAGATTTGGTGTTCGCAATAGCGGTGCATTCGCTGTCGCGGAAGGTGCGGGCGACCATTGTTGTGAATACATGACTGGAGGAGTGGTAGTGATCCTTGGAAGTGCAGGACGCAATGTCGGAGCAGGAATGACTGGTGGTATTGGATACTTTTATGACAAGGATGGAGATTTTGAGGACAAGCTTAACACCGAAATTGTGAAGATGCAGCGATTGATGACACCAGAGGGCGAAGCTCAACTCAAACACATGATTGAACGTCATTTCGAGCTCACTGGTAGCGAGAGAGCAGACGAAATTTTGTCTGATTGGGAAACTGAGAAAGCAAGATTCTGGCAAATCTACCCACCTTCCGAAAGCAAGTCACCCATTGTGACGGAGGGTGGTGATGCCAAGAGCCTTCGAGTGTCTGCTTCCGCCCCAGACGGCGCAATGTGCTTCTTACCTGTTGGTGGAGAAATGTCACCTGAACAAACACAACGATGTGCGGATTAAAGAGCGAAATCGTAAAAGCTTGTACAGAAATAGATATAAACTAATAATATCTTATCGCTACTTAGCTACTGAATCTTTACCAACTCCCAATTATACAGTAGAGCTGGCATCGTTCAATGAAAACATATAGTTATAGATGACTTTCTTCAGAACATCAACGATCGGACGAACCTAGCATGGTTCCACAGCATTTACTAGAATATTGTCAAACGTAGACAGCAGCACCGGAGATCTAGTGGTCACTCTAGCTAGTTTCGTTCGGAGTGGCGACAACCAGGCGAGTCGACGCAGTCCGAGCAGAGAAGGAGGATCCTGGGAGGCTGTGCATGAGGTGGAGCAGCAGTCGGAGCTCATTCTCCTTGCATCGTCGCAACAGTGATCCTAGCTATTTGACCACTGTTCCTGTTCCTGTTCCTGTTCCTGGCATAAATGTGATAGTGGGGGCAACTTTTTTCTCTCTTCGTTCCAATGCGCAATTATTAGCAAACTATCCTGGCGCTCGCTTCATGCGCGCCTGTCTTCTGTGGTGAGATGGGCTCGGGACTGATCAGTCCCGAGCCCATCTGAGCAAAGACATCTTGCCGGACGTCGGGCCGACAACCTTTGGACCCAAGGGATGTCTGCTAGCTGTGCTAAGGATCGCTCTCAACGCTGCGAGGAAAATGAGTTCCTACTGCTGCTCCAACCTCAAGCACAGCCTCCGGAGCTCATCCTTCTTGGTCTCTTCTGTGCCTGGACACGGTCCATGGTCGGATTTCGTCCGAGTCGACTCGTTGACCGTCTGGTCGGCGACACTCTGACTTGGCAGGCTAGAGACAAGTCTCACGAGCTCTCCGGTGCTACTGTCTACGTTTGACAAGAACAGGATACAAGAGTGTCTGCCTTCCTTTACGTACGTTGGAGAAACAACAGTCGAATGAGTCGGCTTCGTTGGGCTATTTCGCGCCAGCCGCACCAGGGGGTAGAGGGAGCAATCTAATAAGCACCTATAACAGGCTACTAGAGTTAATTCTCTTTTGGATCGAGAAAAGTAAAAGACATTACTTTTCAAGAGCTAATTCTTAATCAAGTTGATATGGACAACAATATGTTTCTCTAATTCCGGATGCTCCTGTTTCAATTGACATATTTGAGCACATTTGTAAAATATGCCTCGAGTTCGCCATGTTTACTTCCTGAGTAGAAGGCAAACTACTTGCATCAGTGCGTAAGTTTTTCCCTATTTCGCTTCATACCAATTCTTGTGTTTGTAGCTGCCATCAACAAGCAACGGCACAGCAGTCTTTTCAAGTCCTGGTACCCATGGAGATTCCATACATTGTATGACTTCTTTGAACGCTTCTTCGGCCGTCTCCTCTGGACCTTCCAAGATAACCTCATCGTGGATCTGCATCAACAAAATCCACCCCAGTCTTTCGAGAATCTTGCTGTTGTTTATCTTGTTCATCGCCATCATCGCAACGTCCGCGGCACCACCTTGAATTGGAGTATTGATGCTCGCTCGTTCGGCTTGCCCCACAAAGCGCCGATTCTTGCTCATTGCCTCTGGAAGCTGCCTGTACCTGCCCATCAACGTCCTAGTAATTCCGTATTTTCTTGCATAGGCTTTCGTATTCTTCTGCCAATCTCGAACTTCCGGCCGAGCATCGTACCATTTGTCAAGCATTTCCTGTGCCTCAGTTTGAGTGACTCCCCAGTCTTCGCTCAGCCCATGTGCTGTTTTCCCATATGCAATGGAAAAGTTGAGTGTTTTTGCTTTCCGTCTTTCAGATGCAAACTCGTCTTTCAGAAGGGGCTTCGGTGGATCACCCTTCGTATAATCCCACTCCAGGAGCACATCGCCATCCTCCACTTTTTTCTGCACATAATCGAACATATCCAATGCAGTTCTTGAATGGAAATCCCCACCAGACTCGAACGCTTCAATCATCGACTTACATCTCGTCATAGATGCAAGCAACCGAAGTTCTAATTGACCATAATCAGCAACAATCAAAGAATTTCCAGGTGATGATTGAAACGCTTGACGGATTTTGTACGTGTCCTTTTCCAAGGCCGGTTGATTCTGCAAATTGGGCCTCCGAGAAGACAGTCTCCCAGTTTCCGTATTCAGATTCAGTGAACAGTGTACCCGGCTGTCGTGATCAGCAAGCGTCTGCAGGCTTGTCAGAAAGTTTGCAATCATTGTGTCGATTGAGCCGATTGCACATAGACTATATAGAGCTACACATGCGTCGTGACCTTCCTTGCCACCTCCGAAAAAATCATAGGCCTGCTGCGGGTGAGAAAAATAGTCTTGCTCAGCGATTCATTCTTCAGCTCGAGAGAGAACTTACCGAGCCGTATCGAGGAGGGTCTTGAAATGGATCTCCAGCTAATCCTCGCAAGACATCAGCTGTCACACTAGGGGCACCCCCCATAGTATACTTTTCTGGTTGCATGCCAAGACTCGTAATCGTGACATCAATAGTTTTCGGTTCCGCTGATATTTTTTCATTAACTGCTGCCAATATTTCCCCTACAGTTCCTCCATTCTTTGCTGCGGCTTCCAGGGCCTCACTGATTGTTCTGTATCCATTGGCTGCATCTGGCGGTATCGCTGTTTCCAGATCCCGAATATACATTATATCTTCCCTCAGTCTTGCGAGCAACGCACTCCTGTCTCCGCTCGTCTCAAGATCTCTTGCTGCTAGAGACAACCGAAGTTCTTCGTCAGACATCAAGGCGAATTCGTCCTTTTCTGCTTCTGCCTGGGAGCTAGATAGAAAGTGCTCACGAAGCCTGTCTTGCAGCCCAGCTTTCTTGCCCGAAACTTTTAGCCCATGCTCTTTGCACAGTGCTTTGAGCTGAGCAGCTGTCATTTTATCAAGTTCGTCTATTTGGAGTTTGTCAACTGACAATTGGTACTTTTGTGGTTCAGCCTGGGAGCTTGTTAGAAAGTGCTCTCGAAGCCTGTCTTGCAGCTCAGTTTTCTTGCCTGAAACTTTTAGCCCTTGTTCTTTGCAGAGTGCTTTGAGCTGAACTGCGGTCATTTGATCAAGTTGGTCTGTTTGGGGATCGTCGTCTACACTGCTGGTAGCTTGGTCATCGTCACGTTTCTTGTACGCTGCAATGGCAACTTCTGGCACTTCTTCCCTTTTTACCTTCAAGACACGCCGAGAATCAGTCCTCTCTTTTGTTTTGATATTCACAGCTCCACCAAACAAGAAAATCCCTAGTTGGAGTGAACTTGCTGGATTCAACGCCAACCCGTCAGGTCCAATCTTGCTGGCGGCCCATTCACGAAACTTCTTCGAATGTACGTCTCTATCTATTCTAGCCTGTCTTTCCACTGAAGCCAGATAGTCTTTTGCATCGACTCGTATACCACGGCGTTCCATATCTGTCAATACCTTTCCAAATTCCCTCATATTCTCCCAGTAGTAGTCGTACAGATTCTTGCCGTTTGAAAGCCAATTCATGTTCTTCAACAATTTAACTAATTTCTCGTGCAGCTTCCAGGTTCCTTCTGCGTCGTAGCAAGAGTACAAGATGAAATTCTTTCGAAATCTTGGATCTCTTTGTAATATTTCAATTGGTGGTACATCAATAATACTTCCTGGTGTTCCATCCATGCGCATTCGTGGGACACCGAAGATCTCTTTCATTGGTCGCTTGCGTATGTCCAGAATGGTAGAGGTCAGAGCTTCAAGACTGTAGCCCAAAACTTCCCCCGACTTTCCACGAGAAGAATCCTGCAACCTGGCCATATGCATGGTATCGCCACCGAAACCTTGGCAGTCAATACCTTCGTTCCACATAACGTGACGGTCGAAACCGTAGTTGTGCCACACTTTGAAGCAAGTTGGATCTTCAAACCATTCCTTGAACTCCTGAAGAATTCCGCAGGCATCATCAAGATTATCTATCCATAGCGTAGACCCAGGGCCATCTCCTAGTCCATAATCAAAATCAGGACCTGAGTAAACACTGGCACAGGTGACGTATCCATTTCCAATCGGTCCAACCTCTTTTAAATTGATATCCATCACTTCGGTATCACATGCGTGTAAAATAGTCCTGTCAGCATTCATTAGTTTCTCCATAACAACTTTCGCGTCTTCCTTTGTTCTGACGATTGCTACTTTAGGAATCTTCAAGTCAGATGTATCAAAATAACCTTCGTCTCCAGGTTGAAGGTGTATCAGAGACTGTAATGAAGCTTCGTACTCTGCAGACCTCCTACCAAAGTTGGTTGCCCACGCCACTGGTGCTCTAGGATTCCAGTTTCCTCCTTCTACAGGGCGGCTCGAAAGTCCATCAAGGAGATCATCTTCGGACGCAGTGGCGGTACCATTGGATCCACCGATTTGTATTCCTCCAGCCAATTGAGAAGTCGAAGTCATTGCAGTGTCTGCAGGGTCTTCGTCGAGAAGAGTTGAGTCTAAGGGCTCCAATCTAGTAGAAAACGATTGTCGAAACAGCCGTCCACTGATCTGCATCCGGTGTTGCCTGAACGACGGTTCGGGGTGAAGCAATGACACCCAATTAGCAACACTTGCCATCCCAGCACTCCGTTTCTGTGGAACGATTCTTAACAACTGCCTGCGAACCATGCTTCTTCCGGGAGCAAAAGCTATAACCATAGGAATTAGAGACAAAATCAGAGCGCGGAACAACCACAGGAAGGTTTGGTTCAGCGGTGAAGAAAAGTGAGCCATTAACAAATGACACTCTAGAATGAGTGGGAGCAACCTTCAATACTTTTTGGAGAAAAGAATTACAAGCCAAGCGAAATCAACTAAAGAGTAAAAGCAGCGTATGTTTTGCGAAAACACAAAAATGGTGCGCTTTCAGTTGTTTGGCGACGAAGAGACTGGTTCTCTGATGTTCGATGTTGGTTGTTTTGTTCCACTGATGGAGGAGTTGTGATGGAGGCAACAAGAACAGATGGCCTTGATTAACTGGCTGTCGAATGAGTCATTTCGCGCCAACAACACGCGCATGCCAAGTTGCAAACTCAAACAGGTCATGGATAAGCTAAAACCAAGCCAAGGGTTTGAAACAATATCAACTATCTTAAAAACGACTAGCCAAACCCAGGGATTGAATTCAGTACCTGCAGCAAGGAGTTGACTTCGCGAACAGTGTTATAGTGTGCTAGAGACACCCGGATGATTCCTTCAGACCGATCAAAGTGAAAGTCCGTGGCCGCTTCCTCAGTGCATAGAAAAGAGCTGACCCGAATAGAGATACCACCCTTTTCACATGCGTCATGGATGGTTTTCACCCGAATTTTCTCGTGTATCAGCGACACGATCGGGAGTCTTGCCACAGACGGTAGCACCTGATCATCTCCCTCAATAATTCGTACTTTCGGGAACCGGCGTAGCCCATCCAAGAGGCACCGCGCTAACGGCTTCTCGACCATTCGAATGCAATCATAGGCTCCGCGAGCTTGCTCGACGGTCAATGTTTGCTTTGTTACATCAACTCGTCTTCCAGACGCTGTCCCAGCATCTTCGCATTCCGAGCACACTTCACCTGTTTGCAGGAAGCCTTCAGAACTGAAACCATCAGTCTTTGCCTTGTTTCTGCTGGCGGCCAAAAGGGAAAAATAGTTGCCTAGTCCCACGACACCAGCACAAGCTTCGTAGTTGGCAGTGCCACGTTCGATCAGTTGAAACATGCAGTCGTCCCCACTCCCTGGCAGTGATCCTGCCGCAGCTGAAAACAGTTCAATTGCTCCACCACGTCGCCCATAGAGACCACCTAAATGGGGACCAAAGATCTTGTGACCCGAGACAACATACCAGTCAACTTTTAGGTTTTCCACATCAGCAAACCAATGTGGCGCGGCAGCGACACCATCGACCACCACATGCGCTCGACCTTCACTTCCGAGCTTGATCCGATTCGTAAGGGTTTCTATGTCTCGAATTTGGCCCAAAATATTGGATGCATGTGGAATTGTTACTATGCGAGTCTTTGAACTCAAGAGATCTTCCAGTCGTGGTGAAGATGAGGGTGTTACATCCTCCTTTGCTCTGCAGAATGGGGTCCACCAGCGAATTGTCGCACCAGTAGCTTCGGCGGCCCGTTCCCAGGGTATCACATTGGCCAGATGGTTCTCAGTACTGATAATAATTTCGTGCATTTCCGTCAGCAAGTTGAGTTGCACGTACAGGTCAGCCAAAGAAGAGAGTAGCGAGGATGCATTCGGCCCTAGAAAGATGGCATCATTTCTTCTGGCTCCCAGAATACGTTGAAAGGTTTCTCGAGCTGCTTTCTTGGTTCTCGCCCCAACCACCTCTCGATGTCGAAACGAAAGGGATACCGTCATGGCATCAATCACTGGTTGTGCCACCTGGGACCCACCCGCGTTCTCAAAGAAGACCTGTCCATTATTTATAGCAGCGGAGCAAACGAAGTAAGGGAACTGGGATCTTGCAAATTTCGAAAGCGTGTGGGTGTTGCAGTCACCGGTCGTACCCTTTGCTGCTACGAGCTCTTGATTTCGCGATTCATCCTTTTCCTGTTCTTTCTTCTTTGCCTTTCGTTCCAAAATTGCCCATCGAATCTTGCTGATAATGGCAGCCTTGGAAGGAACAATCAACGTGCGTTCTTCCAATGATGACTCTCGTGGTTCTTCGTGTACGCACCGCCATCCTCCCGGTTCTTCAACAGCATTGGTGCCTGGGATATTAGGTAGAACCCATAGTGAGATCAAGTCTCGCATCACCTGATTGTGAAGGTTTTCAGCGTGAATCAGTCCCGTGGCTGTGTCTTGAGATGGTGGGGCGTTGATCTCCAGCAGATATGCAACCGGTTTTTGTTTTTCGTCGCGGGACAAAATGAAATCCATGCCTAGATATTCAAACCCATGGTTTGCATCCCCTCCTTGCAAAAATGGAAAGACTCTTTTGGCCAGACTAGCCACGGAAGCTTGAACAGAAGGAAAATAAACACTCAAAGGAATGACGGGTTCACCATCCCTTTCAGTTTCGGCAGTCTGTTCAAAGTCTGCCAAAATTTCCCCCGCAAACTTCGTGTCATCGTGACTGTTGGCACAGCAGTTGGTAATATGTATCGAGTCTTCGAATTCGGAGTTCGAGGAAGCAGAAGAAAAGGAATCGTTGGCTACATGCAAAAAGGCCCGATGATGGACAAAAGCTCGCCCATCAGCAGTCAGCATTCCATAGACACGGACGTGACTTTTTCGTCCCCCAAACAAGACAGGTGGCCAAGCATATTTTTGAGCAACATAGAGATGTTCTGGAAATAGATTCGTCTTGCTACTAGCGAACTCTTTCGCATTGCCTGGACCAACTACCCATATTCCACCAGCTCCATTGGCTTGGGCATCTTTGACGACCCACAAGTTTTCAGGTTCAGACATCTCTATTGTTGGATAATCGTTCAAAATATCTGGCAACCTCATCTTCGGCTTTTCTGTGTTTGAGCTATGATCAAAGAGCTTAACGTTTTGGCAAAAATCCTCAAAACCATCGGAACCACGGAAACAATGCGTTTCCAAGGTGGCTAGTAAATCTGGATCATCGTCTCTTGGTTCACAAAACAGACGACCCAGTACCCACTTAGAATCTAACATATTCGGTCCATTGGGCAAGTGAGAGTAGACACTCACGGAATCGCGGTACGTCTTTGTTCCTTTCCGCTGTGCATTTTCCCACAAGAAATCAGGCGTCCCGTTTTCAGTGTCAAGTTCGCTGTCGACCCAGTTTTGCGGTAAAAGGGGGCTTATTCTCTCATGTGCGACACTTCCTGTGGCTTCATATCGAAAAGTGCGCTCTTCCATTGTCGCGAGCTTTCTTATTTCATTGCGTCTGTATTTGGATATGGTCATTGTCTATGGGCTATTGTGAGTCTGGTTGTTTTTCTTGACTACCTGGACCTCGTCGAGTCATTGGTGAGAGATGTGACGTCATCAAGCTCTACTTCTTGAAGCATTGTGCTCGATTGACTGTAACGCTTGCCTTGAGTTTAGTGAAATTGCCAAGTCTTTCAGCGGAGGCTATATGGGTGATTCATCACAAAACATGCTGCAAGAGCTTTCTACTATAACACTTCTAAAATGACAAAGTGGTTACCGCTTTCATACCCACTTTCTATCAGCTTCGCACCTTCGACACTTTGAACTATATGTTCAAGTTCGCCTTCTCGGTACATGTGGCAGTATCTTTGAAAAACAACTAGACCCTTCCGTTCATCAAAGTCGGCCTTGGTATAGTTTTCGCTGTACAGTTCAGCAACACTTTTGCTCTCAGTGGGTGCATGGGATTTGCCATCAGTGGGAGTAGGAATAGTGCTGCTGCTGTTCAAATCCACTTTGTCCAGGTACTTTGGTTGTGCATTGAATGGTACAAAGACGTCAGGAGCAGCAAACCGACGACGACTGTTCTCCTCTTGTTTCATGGCCCAGGCTTGGATATTAATGGTTCCTCCAGGCCTTACTATTCTTACCAGCTCTTCGATACAGCGGATGCGTCTTTCTGGAGTACTCAAGTGATGCATGACGGCTATGCAAATAGCAGCATCTACACTGTTGCTTCGGAAGGGAACATTCATACAATCCCCTACGATGACTGCTGGTCGATCTCGTAGAGATGCTTGATGCTCACCTACTCTTCGAGTATCGGGAACGTTGTCTCCCTCCGCAGAAAACGCTGTCTCAAGTAGAGGTCGCGAAATGTCCGTTCCAATCACATAGGAACCGGCTTGCCAAACTGCAGGAAAGTACTTCCCATCTCCGCAACCCACATCGGCTACAACTGAGCCTATGGGAAGGCGTTTCAAGAATTGGGTAGCACCGGGCCACAGGACTCCGCGCTTTCCACGTGTGTGATGCCACTGTGTGGCAATAGCATCGTATACAGCATGTACATGATCTCGTTCGGTTGACGGCGTGGAAAATGAACGCGACTTGTCCTTCGCTTTGTCACCCCAAACTGGAGGAAAGCTGGGGGATTCGACGAGGGGCAAGGGGTTTCCATCAAGCGTCAATGCCGTTCGCAGTGTCAAACTTACACGCAATTTCCGAGGGATAACAACACCATTATGTGTATCAGTTCTGCGGGTGACAATCATATGTTCCCATTCGTATCGTGCTGGCCCAGACATCAGGATCAAGGACCGAGGAGGCAAGTAGACCAACTTCTTGGTTTTCGGTGAGTCAACTTTGCGAAATTCCATCACGATGCCACCATTCAATGCTATGCTAATCAAGCCATCACCAAACGCAGACGGTGTATCCACATGCGACCCAATGCCCTCTCCTGGCCTATATTGGTTTACAGTCAGCTGATTCAAGTTGTTGTAAGAAGTTGAAGTAGAATGGCTTGGTTCTTTGGAGTCGAGGATGAACTCGTAAGCTCGAGTCTTCTTGATAATTCCTGCTAGAACCTCCCACCCACGTCCGTCTGCTGCCTGTTCTTCTAGCCTGTTTTCCCCTTCAACTGCTGGCATGGGTGGGCAATTTGCACCTGGTCCAGATCGATCACGAAGGACGTCTGCTGTCTTATAGTCAAAAACGTAGCCGTAGTGTTGCACCAGGCGCTTCACGTCCCCGGTTTGGGACTTGTTTTGTTGATCAGGTGCCCAAGGTGCCTGAGGACCAGTTAATACTGCCATGAGGACCTCTTCCTGTGCTTTGCTCAAATAGTCTTCAATCAGCACGAGGCCGGGAACTCGTATCGACTCTGTGGTGGAAGTACATTCCGGACGTGATGCCTCTCCCTTACCCGGCTCAACTCCTTTCTCCCGTGCTTTCGATTTGGACATGGACTTTTGAGTCACAGTGGCATAGTCTAAAAACAATACTCCGCTCGATATTGATTGCCCCTCATAGTGCCATGCTACGTTTTTACCTTGAAATGCTTTGACGATTTGTTGGGCATCTGCTGGACTTCGCGTCCCGAGGTGGATTGATTGGACCAGCTCGTGCTGTTTCTTGTTCATGAATATTTCAATGCCCATTCCAGAAGAATCGTAGGGGTCAATATGTTCTCGAACAGCTTGAAGAACGGCATGCGGCTTCTTCCAAAAAGTATTACTGAATTCGGGCCCTTGGTTTTCAAGCAAACTGGTCATGTAAACAAATCGTGTCTGTGATCTTGCAACAATATCGCTGTGATCGTGCAACAGTCGTCTGAATTTTGGTGGATTGGATCGAGTCCATGATGGATCGGGTAAGGGAGTTGTCGTTATCATTGTTGCTTGGAATGCGTGGGATCCAAAAGGGGCCACGCCCTGAAACACTTCGGACGGGCTCAGCTTTAGCGAGCGCCATGTCGTCGTTACCAGGAAAGCTTCCCGGGGAGTCTTGTAACCTAGTCGCACTTTGGTAAAGGGAGCAGACAGATCTAAAATCTCAACTGATTGAACAGGAAACGGCAGCTTCAAATCGTCGAATCGAACAGAAAGGGCCTCGAACAAGGCTAATTCCAAAGATGAAGCGGTCCAATAGGGTTCAACATCTTTCTCACTTTTCTTGGGCTCAAAAGCGCCTTGCAAGTGAATGAAGCCACCTTCTTCTTTCGGTAGAGGCTCATGAGGCAAGACGGATCGATATTTTCGATTCCTCCGTTCATTCATTGTAAGGATGTGGTGTCCGTCGGGGCAGTTGAGAGATGTCAATGCACGGTTTGACGAAGCCAGTCATGGTGGCGTCATGGCCATCATTTTTCTCAAGCCAGCCAGTCCACACCGTTGAGAAACCGGAACGCAAGGATTCCGGATTCCATTTTTGTTCCACCAATGAATATATTCTTTTGACTGGAAAGCTCGCAATAGCAATAACAAGACATCAAGCCAATTGACAATGGTCCCATCCATCTTGTTGCAGCAGACTACCCGCCATGTACACCGGCGAGCTGCAGCTATCGGACACCCGATTTGGGGATCCAGATTGTTGGTCGTGGGGAGGTCAGAGCCAACAACAAAGGTATCGAGATATTCTTCAGCTCTTTCCAAACTCTCCCATTTGAGGCCAACGAAAGCAATTGTTCCAACTGCTCGGCACTTTTCCACCTTGCTGGAACCCGTAGATTCTGAGGAGACCAAACGTCGGTTTGACGATCTGGACCTGCACCCCAAGTCCCTGAAAGCGTTGCGGCGGCAGGGTTTGCATAAACAAACGGAAATACAGGAGAAGTCCTTCGATGCCATATTGTCCGGTCAGGATGTGGTCGGCAGAGCAAGGACAGGCACCGGCAAGACCCTGTCATTCCTTCTTCCATCTCTGGAAAGAATTGTACGACAAACAAATCGAAAACCCGGCATTCAAATGCTTGTTCTGTCCCCCACTCGCGAACTGGCAGCTCAAATAGGCAAAGCAGCACAACTGCTGGTAGAACAGCACGACAGTAGTATCACCTCTCAGGTTATTTATGGGGGCTCTTCCAAGAATGAAGACATCCATCGTTTTAGCACTCAGTCGCCAACAATTCTCGTTGCTACACCAGGTCGATTGAAGGATCACTTGGCAAAAACCAAACTCCGTGGTGGTGTACCTTTCATTGACATCGTTCAGAACTTGCAGATCCTAGTCCTTGACGAAACAGACCGACTTTTGGATATGGGATTCCGGCGAGATATACAAGACATTTTGTCATGCTTACCGAGAAAGCGACAGACTTTGCTGTTCTCTGCAACTATGCCACCCAACGTTCGCTCGGTCATTGCTTCGGCAACAAACAATGGCGAATATCAACTGGTAGATTGCATGAAAGATGAAGACCCAGCTACTCATACTAACGCTCATACGGAACAGAGTCACATTGTCCTACCCTCAAACAGATTTTGGACAGGGTCTATGGAGTTGCTGTTGGATTTGATGGAAAATAAGAGTTCCAAAATCATGGTATTCTTCCCCATGACAAGCCTGGTTCAGCTCTATTCCCAACTGTTTCAGATGCGGTTTGGTTTACGAGTGCTGGAATTACATGGCAAAATGCATCAACGGGAACGAACGACCATAAGTCGACGCTTCCGAAATGCGTCTAAAGGAGTATTGTTCACAAGTGATGTCAGTGCAAGGGGTGTGGACTATCCCAACGTGACTCAAGTTGTTCAGATCGGAGCTGCTGAATCAAGAGAGACATATATTCATCGACTAGGCCGAACTGGTCGCGCCGGAAAGAAAGGCCAGGGACTGCTTGTGCTGCCAAAGATCGAGGAGCACTTTCTGCAAGATCTTGCGGACCTTGACCTTCCCCTAGACAGACAGCTTCAAAACCAGCTCAGCGGTCAAACTCCCTCAAAAAGCCTGTTGGATGCGTTGGGACCGGTAGCACAAGATGTGAGATCTGGAAACGACCAAATGTTAGAGCGATCAATTGGCAATGCGTACCAAGCCATGATTGCTTACTACTACCAACGCCTTCATGACACAGGAGACAAGGACGAATATGTTGAAATGGTAAACACTCTGGTGCAGAACTTGGGTCTTAATGAACTTCCTCCCGTAGACTTTTATCGAGCCAGGAAAATTGGAATCGACACGATTCCAGAACTTAACATTCAACACACTTGGAATGACCGAGACAGGTCGGCCAGGTGGGGGGAGACGGCGGAAAAACAAAAGAAGCCATTTGGAAAGCCGTATGGTGACTTTGAGGGAAAGTTCGAGCAGCCGCAAAGAGGAAGAAGGGTATGGGAGGAGTCACCAGACTCAGTGCAACGCCGCAGTGGCTCTTCTCAATATCGGTCGCGTCCGCGGTCTGGCCGATTTCGAACCGAAGGAGAGAGCGACGAACAATTCTTGAAACTTGGGTGGAAGAGTGGCATGACAGATAAGTCTACGCAAGGTGGATCTAATACCAGAAGAAAGAATAAGGCATTTCAAAGATGGGATTCCAAAGGGCGTTTTCAATCTAGGTAGACTGTAAAGCTATCAATGCTGACTTTGTTTGGTCCTATTCTGTACGCGCCCGTTTTGTACCTTCTCCGGATTCTTCTTGTTGCGTCCTCTTTGGCAACTCGATTGCAGGAGATCCTCTCTGCAGACTGAACAAAGCTTCATCATTCTCGACCTGCTCAATCATAACATTTCCTCCAAGCGAAGCTGCATCTCGTATTCTTGCAAGAGGAATACCTACCCTGATTGTCTCAGTTGAATCGCAATCGCCCATAGGCCACTCAAAGTCCTCCGTATGACAGGACAGGCTATCCAAACTTTGATGGTTCTTGTTGTCTTTTGTTGTCGTCGAGCTGGTAGCCACTTTTTTGGTCGGTACGGAGTCTGTCGATTGAAACTTGAGCCCTACACGGTCCTCTTTGCCACCGCTAAGCTTGTCGATCATTGTTTGGGGGAACGGATGAGTGTTGAAGGGCCGGTAGTTTAGCCATATGTTGACAAGGAAGGTCACCCGACGATGTTTTCTTATAAGTTGCTTTTGTTCCTTAGGATTATCGCTCGACTGAAATTGAATCTGCTTTTCAAACATTCCTGGTTCCATAAGATCTGGTAGTGCTGCATGAAGATACCTGGCAAATCACGACGTGAGAAAATTGAGACGCAGTTCTTTTCTGCCACAAATTTCCCGCTCACCTTCCATCAAAACTCATATGTTTGCCTCTTTTTGGCCAACTAACAAAGACTGCTGCTTTCTCTTCTTTTGAACCAATTGCATCTGGAGTTATCCACTCTCCATTCAGGTTATTCACTCTGCAGTTTGCTACAAGAGTGGGGCTTCCCAAATCAGTAAGATAAGTAACCGTGGACAGATGAGGATGAACGTATAGGTTCCCTCCAGCCATAATTCGAAGATCTTCGTCCTTATCCCAATGAAAGGAAATTCCAGTCTGGGATATCTCGTCTGGCTTGTCGTCATGCATAGCGTATCGACCGGTTTCTGGTGACGGTCGAATCTGACACCACCTTTGAAGATTTGCGAGCAAAGCTGAGTGAGGTCATGATTTTAACTTTCAATCGCTAATCAGCAATTATTCCTACCATTCGACACCAGATGTTTCCTTGTCGAAATCGTGACTTGGTGGAACGTGGTGGTGAAATATGTCTAGTGCGAACTGTTCCAAGCTACATCGAGGTTTCATTCCTTCTACTGGAACCCAAAATGTTCGAGGCATCAAGCCGGAATCAGATATTTCGCAGTCGAATAAGATATCATCAAGAGCCTCGTTTGAGAGATCGTTAAGATTCGTCGCAACCGCCTTGCAACTATAGTCCATCGGTTTTCCACCGTCCTCCGTTTTCCTTGATTCATCACTCTCCCCTCTTGTATTTGCAGTGCGCCCATCAGCGTCAAGGCGAAAGTTAAGCTCGATTTCCATGATCGAGGATTGTTTCGATGTGGGAGTAATGACTTGCTTCGTGGACTCTTAGTCTTCCATTGGCTTTCAGCACATTACGATGTGCATTGTCTCAAGTCAAGTCGGTGTTCTGGTCAACCGAGTCGAGCTTCTATGATATGCAAATGCCTGCGCCTAGGCTCTGCATATGGGGAAGTTTTGGGACCCTACTTGATGACGCGTGGGAATCCGCAGTTTTCAAGGCGGTTGCTACAATCTCCTACCGAACACCAAAGGGATATGCCGCACGTGTCGTAGCTATGTCGTAGTATCGCTACGACACGTGCGGGACATCCCTCTGTTGGCCTGTTCACGAATATCCGGGTGCGTTCGGAACTATGATGGCGTTGTCTGGCGTCACTCTTCTGACATCCTCAACTTTCAGGATCCTCCATTCCAACATTTCTCCTTTTGGGTTTAGCCCAGCATTTGATGTTCAGTGCTCATGTTAGCTGTCGCAAAGCTGCTTTGGGCTTTCTTTTAGATCCATATTATTATGACATCTCTCGTTTGTAAGACAAGGCTCAAGATTCTGCTACTAGTAGTTGTAGTTCTACCGCTTCGATCTTTCGCCTTTTCGACGAAAGCACAGAATCGACTCCAATTTTTGGCATCCCCTCAAGGCACAGCTCCCTTGATCCATTTGAAACTATTCAGAAATAAGCGTTTTCCATCCATTGTGTTGTTCGATTTAAAACAACAACCGAACGGAGAGAAGAAAACAATAGAGTCAAAGCTGTCCCGTTTGGTTACAAGAACCATAGCGAATTTCTGGTTTATTCTTGTGACACCATACTCAGATCTAAGACGGATGATAAAACGATTCCGGGATACAGATGATATCGTTGTGTCTCTTCGTCTTCGCGAAGGTATACTTGCCGTGATGGCATACTTGGCTGTGGGAGTGTTTGCGTATCATGTGGTGTTTGAGAAATGGTCAATCTTGGATTCGCTATACTTTGCATGTGTCTGCTTTAGCACAGTTGGTTATGGAGACCTGTCGCCTCAGACTGTTGGGGGCAAGATTTTTACGTGCTTCTTTGGCTTTGCTGGAATCTCGTTGTTAGGGGCAGCCGTTGCCACCATTGGCTCCAAACTGATACAAGCTGAGGCTGAGACTGTGAAACTGGCCCAGAGCGAGAGTCGAAAAAGGATAATTCAACTCTACGATAAGTTGCCTGGGCTCCGATCAGCGATCAAAATGGGAGATGACACGGGTCTCGCCGCCGAAGAAGCACGGAAGGAGTATTCAGCTGGTTTTCGAATCCCAAAAGCCGTTGTCGATGTTTGGAGAGGTGTCCGTTGGCTGAGCCACTCATTGCTAATTGTTGTAGCTGGGGGAATTATCATGGGTAGGGTCGAAGGATGGAATACCGTTGACTCTCTCTACTATGCATTGATTACTGCCTCGACAATTGGATTAGGAGACTATGCGCCAGTCACTAGAGCTGGTCGTGCAACGGCTCTCATGCTCATCCCCATGATCGTGGCAGCGGCGGGAGAAATTCTTGCCAGTATTGGCCTGTCGCTCATTGAACGACGGCAGAAGAAAATATTTAGTGAACAATTGGAACGAGGGCTTACCAGCGATCATTTGAAAGCAATGGACGCAAATGGCGATGGGAAGGTGGCACGAGACGAGTATGTCTTTTTTATGCTGATGGAGATGGGTCTTGTAACCAAACAAGAAATCGATGATCTGTTTGATCAATTTGAACGATTAGATGTGTCTGGGAATGGCTTCTTAGATTTAGACGACCTTCTGATCATTGCTAAAATCAGAGATCAGTATAGTCGTTAAGATGGAAACTAAGGACTCCTATTCATCTTTGCGTGCTTGAAGAGCTGTTTCTGGTAGTTCGGTCTTCTGGAAAAATGACGGGCCCACGTCGAACCTGAACCCGCTCTCCGCTTTTGCGAAGACTTCTTCAGCTGACTCCTTGTGTTCGACCTTCCACCTTGCGTTCAACTTTTCTGTAATCTCATCTAGACGACCAGATGGATAAAAAGAGTACAGGAACGCAAACTGGGCGGGAAAAATCAGATACTGAAGAACTGGCTTCCAGAAAAAGGTCAAGTAGCTCTTCCAAGACCTTCCAAGGTTATCGTGGGGGCTCCAAGGCGTATCGAACGCATTAATAATAAGGTCACTGGCTAACCGACTCAGAAACTGGACAGCACTGGCTCTGAGAATACGCTTCTTGTAATAGTCCTGCAACGAATCCTGGATCTTTGCTGTACTCTTTGTGTTGGCAAGCTCCTCGGTAAGGACAAACGCGTCTTCAATTGCTTGGCATCCGCCTTGCCCGAGATTTGGCATCATAGCGTGCACGGCGTCTCCCAATAAGACCACATTTCCCTTTGCCCAAGATCTGAAGAATTCTGGAGATCTGTCGTAAAGATCACGTTGCTCAACTGTGTCGGGCGGGGTGGCGTCCAAAACAGTCATAATTTCTTCACTCCAACCTTCGTGCAAGGACTTGATGTATTCAACAAGGTTTTCTTCCGGATCGCTTTGTTCATCCCTCATAGAACCTCCCCATCCACTGGGAGCTTTCTTTGTTCCTGGTGGAAGGGCAAAGAAAGCATACCACTGAACTCTACCATCCCCGACATCTGACGTAACAAAATAGCGTTGCGGGCCGATGTAAACTTTGTAGCCAGTCTCATAGTAATCGTCTGTTTTCAGTATGGTCTCCCCAGCAAACACAGTATATCCAGAGTACGTGCAGCCTTGTTTCATCTTCCCATTCTTACTTGTTGACTTGACGCCACCCTCATTGTACAATTGGTTTCGGACTGCTGACCAGATACCATCTGCACCGACCAGCACATCGGCATCCACAGCAGTGCCATCAGCCAAGAAAACATCAACCCCCTCACCCTTTCCTTTATCTTCGTAGGCTGTAACTTGGTTGCCGTTCACTATGAAATCGGGTTTCAATTTCTTGCATTCGTCCATTAAAATATCCTGGAGATCAGGGCGATCAATGACGCCAGTGTAGGGAAGACCAAACAAATCTGCACATTCCTTCAAAGGAAACTTGACGAACCAGTCGGCCGGTGCATCCGGATTCCAAAGGTAATCAATGGAGTCATCTGTCATTCGAAATGATCCATCCGCTCGGAGACCTGCAAGTGGAAGTGAGGTAAGTGTTGGAGTAATGATGCCGCAAGAAAACATGTCTTGAAACTACCTACCATCCTTGATACCACAAGTTCTCGTCCCCGTAAACGTGAACTTCTCCATTACACGGTCAAAAAGTGTGTCATCAATTTCTTTTAGCACTGAAAGAGCATTCGATGCAAACTGGATCGGTCCTCCAAAGCGTTGGAATGCCTCTGTTTTCTCGTAGACGGTTACGTCAAACCCTTTCTTCAACATGCACAAAGCGCATGTTAAGCCACCAACACCGCCACCTGCGATTGCTACTTTCAGAGGCCTTCCAGGACGAGCTTGTAGTCCCAGAGTTTCATATTCTGCGGATGCAGCAGCTGCAAACCCTTCCTTGGGAGTGTCGGCCATTTGTAGTGCCGATTTTGGGATGACAGTCGGCGAAACATGATTTGTTCGTTGCTTGGCAACTCTAGTAGGCTGGAGATTGAATGCGATGGCGCCAGAGGTAGCGCTCAAGATATAGAAGACGCTGCAATTCACCCTCATTGTCTCTTCCAAGCAGTAGTTGCCTTTTATGAAACAAAAGAAAACGCAGTCAGGTCAAAATGCGAATTAAAATGAACCCTGACAGACATCTCCAGTCTTGAGACATCATTTCTTCAAGTTCCAGCTGGTCCGTAGATATGCAGACGTGCGAACGTCCTGTACGTACTTGTGAGAGTTCAACAGAATCTTTCGAAAAAATGAAGCCACAAAAGTAAAATGATGCAGCAAGATTCCCTTGGCGGCATCACTAGTAGTAGTAGGGAACGGGACAGCCCTGAGTCATGAATGACGTCTTTTGAAACCAATCACCTAGTCCATCCAGTCCATCCGTTTGCTTCCTCTCCAAGAAAACATCAATCAGCAACGACATCCCTTCAGCCTCTAGGTTCATATCATAGTTTTTGGTATTTCTTCTGTTGTCGTTCTTCCACAAATTTCACTAGGAACAATGTGGTTTTCTCTAATTCTTGTTGCACTTCTAACTGGTGCATCCTCCGCATTTTCTCCTAGCATGGACAGCAATTCTCTTTCAGTTCGGAGTGCCACAGAGCTGCAAATGAGCGCTGCTCTGATTGTGCAAAACAAAGGTGGGGGACACGGAGAGTTAGGTAGGTAGCGAAGATACCTTTGTTATCTCTGGTTCTAGGATGGATCCATTGCCGAAGCCGAACTCACACCTTTGCTTTTCTTCAGGGTACCAGCTGGCGAAGAAACTCGCCGCGAACGACAAGATTACATCCATCACAATTCTTCAAGACGATGCCTGCAACGAGGAGCAGGAGCCATTCAAATCTTATTCTTCTGACCTTCCCGACGTCAAGGTTGTCAAGGCCGCCCTCGGAGACGAATCAATGACTTCTACTGACTTGAAATCAATTTTGGGAGATGCGACGTTCGAATACGTGTGGGACAATGCATCCAAGGGACCAGTTGGCTCCGGCAAGGCCATTTGCGACTGTGCCAAAGATTGGGATGTTAAGCTTCTGACATATGTTTCATCTGCTGGTATGTATCAACCTGACAAAAATACAGTTTTTCCTATGGCTGAGTCAACCCCTATCAAAGAATCTGCTGGACAAGCAAAATATGATGCCTACGCAGTCGAACTTGGGCTTCCTTTGGTTTCCTTCCGCCCTCAATACATTTATGGGGAAAAAGCAAACAAGCACGACTATATCGACTGGTACTTTGATCGATTGGTCCGCTCTCTTCCACTCCCAATTCCTGACGATGGCCAACAGAAGGTCTCTTTGACCAATTCGGAGGATGTCGCAGCCATCTTAGCTTCTCCATTGAACAACGAAGAAGCCGCTATCGAACAGAGATTCTTCAATTGTGGCAACGACAAATTGTACACCTATGATGAAGTGGCATATCTGTGTGCCGAGGCCGCAGGTATTCCCAAAGACAAGGTCATGATTGAGCACTATGATGGAGATTTGTTCGGCAAGGCCTACTTTCCTTTTCGACTGACCAACTTCTACGTTGCACCGACCATGGTCAAGGAGAAGCTGGGATATGAAGGAGCTGAACATGACTTGGCAGAAGATTTGAAATGGTATTTCGAAAGCTACAAAGCCCGTGGAGGACCCACCAAGAAAATGACTTTGGTGAAGGACAAGGAGATTACGGTGGACAGCAAATCCAGATTTCAAGTGGGTTCTATATACGACGAATATGACCCTTTGGTGGCAGACTTTTCGGATGTCAAAGATCTCATCATCGATATTTAAATGAGAATAGTTCATAGGACATTTGTTTATTGCTCTGCTTTTGCCTTCTAAGCTCCATTCCTAAGAAGGGGGTCTGTAGGTTACCTTTGGGGCTGCTGCCATTTTTGCCTTTCTGACCTCTCCGAATCTCTTATGCCATTCCTTGTGCCTTGGATTGAAGCATCGCACACCGTTTTCCGTTATGAATCGGGGTGGGGGATTTCTTGGGTCCAGTGCTTCCCCCGTAATCTCAGCCTTGGTAGCCATGATAGTTCCAAAAAAAGTTTTTCCTTGTCTCAGTTTCAAAAGGGAATTCGTCAACACAGCGCTTTTTAAGGCCTTGGTTGTGGTTTGAACACTTCCCATCGGCTGATGCTTCCCACTTTTTTCCCAGTCAAATACTTCAATTCGGATTGGCATGTCTAGAATTCCCCCACACAATGTTTCTATGGATATTTGGCATTCTTTCCATACAGGTCGTAAGTCGTTCTTCACCATTTCCGATCTATATACAGGTTGCCACATGCGGGCCCCTTTTGTATCAGCGACGGCCGTCTGAATTTCAAAGAAGGGGTCCGACTTGCTAAAAGTTTCGACATTGGCCAGCTGAATTCCTCTCAATGCCAAATTCAAAGTCCCTCGTTCATGTTCCGCCATTGGTTGTACGCGAACGTAAAGGGTGCCTCCCTCTTTCAACGAAACCGCTTTGACATTCCCTAGTGCAGCAAGAATATCGCCCAACTCCAAAGAAGCACTCCCCATCGACTTTTGTTTGCCTTTTTTAACCTCGTCGAAAATATCAATCGTTAGTGTTTGTTCCAGCTCCTTCGTGTAGTCAGTTGTGAACCTCGTCACCCACATTGGACTGAGGCAATTTCGGACTTCTTCTGTTTTGCCAAGCTGACTTTCCCCAAATGTGACGACAGCATACGGGTCCGACGTCCCTTTTCCGAAGCCCGCCACATTCTTGAGGTTGGTGGCATAGAGACTGATTTGTACTTTCATAAGGGAGTTGTGCTGGATGGATGGTGATTTGTGACAAGAACGTGGGACTGCTTGACTGTCACACTGCACGTCTCAGGGCAGGCACTATAGAAACGAGAAGCTGTGTTGAAAAACGAACCAGTTCCAAAACAGACTCTACGCTACAAATATGGTAGGATTGTAAGAGGAATTCGAGTGACCAACCTGATTCACGTGAAAGGCTCGGCTGGCGTGCAATCATCAGTCATCCAAAACAGTGGGCATGCTTGCTCGTGAAGCACCAAAGGAGCAAACAAGAACAAGAAAACGCAAGGGAACAAAAAAGAACGAGTGTCACTGCACAACCACCCTTGCTGGCAACGACAAAACTGATCATGTCCTGGTACAGCTCCTTTAGCAGCACCGTTGCGAATGTGACGGAAAGCGTTACCAAGGCGATTCCTTTGGACAAGGAGCTTCTTAGTAAACTCACCCTGAACACGGATGAAATGAAAGCCACACGCGAACAATTTGGGGAAGAGGCTGCTCGCAAGGCAGCTGCAAAGGACATGCTGGCCAAAATGCTTCCGTGGGACACGCGAGATAAGGAACGAGATATTTTAGTGGACGAATGCAAAGAGGCCATTCTTGCGTTGAGCAACAACGAAGAAACCTTTTTTGGCCCGTTTGAAATGCCGCGGCTGGATGTCAACGTGGAGGACGAGGAAAAAAAGAAAAATGAGGAAGGAGAAGACGTTGATGAAGAGGAAGACGACGAGGAGAAGGAACACGAAAAGCTAAAGCGGTTGTTGCCTTCCGAAGAATCGCTGGAGAAATTAGCCAAACTGGAGCCTCTGCCTCCACTGTTGCAGGAATTTGATTTGGATTGTCACGTAGGACTCATTCAAATGTTGTTAAAGGAAGATCCGAAACTGGTGGAAGTCCAATCTAAGTTATCAGGCAAGAAAAAATGTGCTTGTTGTAATGACTAGTTTTCGATCTCGATCTAATCTTTTCTTATTTTGCAAAAACAGGTGGTGGACCAAGAGAAAAAACTTTCTGGAGAAATTACTTTTTTCATTGTGCCTACACACGGTACGAAGCCGGTTTGAGCATTGACGAAATTTGGTCTTTCGACTCCGAAAGCAAGGAAGATGAAGTGGCTGAAAACTCGGTAGTGGTTACCAGTGAAGCTGGGGATGCTGATGATGAAGAACAGGTTGTGTTCCAAGATGGTACCGCTACCGGTGAGAAACCGGAACCTGTCTTTAAGTCCGACGAAAACGATGCCGCTCATGCAGAAGCGGCTCCGGCAGCAGAAGAAAGTGCACCATCTGACTCGGGCAATGGTGACTACGATTTCTTGGACGATGGTGACGATCTTGCAGCTGAGGATGATGCTGACAACAATCCGGAACTCGATGAGCTGGAAGCTGAGATTTTGAAGGAATTGGAAGACTGAACCAATTGAATCTTCGCCACAATACATACCGAAATGTAACTTTTCATAGTACTTTTTATAAACTTGAAGCAACTCCATGTCTTCCTACCATGCCATTCTAGTGGTTGTGCTTGTGTAGCGTACGGAGGGCAGACTACTACTACGTATCGTTTACATCAATCACGTTACAGGTCCTGGGTAGCCAATTTGAACTGACTCACCAGACAACAAAAAGATGAGTCGACCATGAGCGAACTCTCTCCAGCAACCCCTACCATGGCGTCCGAGAAGCAGGAAACATCTTTCATCATGTCGGGTAGCATGAATTGGGAACCTGTAAGAAGACGACTGTTGGGGGCTGATATCAAAGATGCGCTTCGAGCAGCAACAGAACTCCGAGAGCGGATCGAGATTGTTCACACGGCCGAATTTCCCCTCATGTTGTCGGCGTTGCTTCCAGCCTTTTCCAGTATCCTGGCCCACCGAACGACACCAAATCCTGATACAACAACAGACGATCACAAATTGCGAAATGTCGTCCTGGAAATTATTTGCCGAATGCCAAGCAACGAGGTATTGAGGCCACATGCTCCTCATTTGGTGGCTGTAGCTCTCGATATTCTGAATCGAGACTTTGAAGAGAATGCACTACTTGCGTCCCGCATCATTTTTGACTTGTACAAAGTCTATCGAACGCTACCGCAAGATTACGTCCAGCCCTATCTAGATTTTGTGCAAAATGCATACCGAAAACTCCCGACATCAGTCCAACGCAACTTTCTATTCCCAGCGTTGGCGGCCTCTGAACCACAGGCAAAATCCAATTCCGATCTCGATTTTTCAGCTATCATGGATGAAAAAGAGACTCCTTCGAAGTCTCCTGTTGCAACACCGGGCAAGGAACTCAAGACACCTGACAAAGAACGGGAAGAATCGTCGGGATCTTCCCCACCTACTGCTACTCCTGGTGCCTCACAAAGTGCAGCAACAACACCAGGACCGGCTACACCTGCCACGCTTAGCAGCCTATCAATTTCCAAGTTACCGACTTCCCCGGTGGCTAGACTGTCACCTCGATCCAACTCGTCCTTTCGAGTACTGACGGAATGTCCATTGATTGTCATGCTCATGTTTCAGCTCTATCCAAAATTCTTGAGAGGCAATATCCCTGGGTTGATCAACGTCATGATGGAGTCTCTGGCTCTTCGTGCTCCACCAATTCAATCCATCACCCAGAAAAATGAGTTCTTGGATAGCAATGGAAAGCGGCTTTACTTTTCCAGATGCCGTGAACTGGTAGCGGCGCAAGCGAAAACACTATCTTTCTTGACCTATCTTTTAAGGGGTTTCTCAAACGATTTGAAACCTTATGAGGATCGTCTTGCGAGCAATGTGGTGGCTCTAATGTCAACTTGCCCTCGAGAGTTCATTAGTACACGAAAAGAGCTTCTGGTGGCAACGCGACATTTGTTGAACAGCGAATTTCGCAATGGGTTCTTTCGGCACGTGGATGCACTACTCGACGAGCGTGTGCTCATCGGATCCCATCATCGGTACTCGGAGCAAACAATACTGCGGCCTTTGGGGTATACGACTCTGTCGGATCTAGTCCATCATGTTCGTTCGTTGTTAACAATGGTGCAAATGTCAAAGGTCGTTTCCATGTTCTCCCGAGTTCTACATGATTCCTCCACCACGCTTCCGATCTCCACCCAGTATACGGCGGTGCGCACCCTTCTCAGCATTGTGGACATTGTCTTTCACAACAAAGAGCGAGATCCCCAGATTGGAAGAGACATCCTGGTTCGAATCCTGAAGACATTGGTGGACAAGCTGGGAGCTCTCAAGTCGTACAGAATTAGCTTCCAACAGGGAGGGGTGGAGGAATCTGACAAGAACAAACTGTCTACCAAGAATGTTGGGAACGATTCAGCCCAGATCACGAAACTACCTTTGCCTCCCAGTTCTGATCCTAGTGAGTCGTTGCGAGATCTCAAAAGCATGATCCGAGCCATAGTTGTTGGGCACAAGACTCTGATTTGGTACATCAACAATTACCGGGTGCAACGGGACAAGGAAAAGATCGATAATGCTCCCCCGCGTATTGGAGCTAACGAGGAGGTTGCCTCTGCAATGTTGAAAATCACCCGAACGGAGCATGCACTTATTGACAGATTTATTGTTCTCGCGTTTCCTTGCATGAAGTGTCTAAAGGAAGAAGACCCATTCAAAGAGAAGGATGTAAACAAGACACCCTCTACCCCTGACCAGTACCGAGATGCGCTGACGTACTTTGCTGCAGCCTTTACAACTCTTGATGGTTATGATTTGCGAAGGACACTAGGAAGGCGTCTGGATCTTCTTGTCGATGCTATCATGGAAGATTCTATTGCGATTGTTATCCCACGGCATTTGCTGGCAGCAAATGCCGCAACAAGCTTGGACTTCTGCACCATGCTCCTAGATTTTCTGGTCGAAAGAATAGACAATCTTGTAGTGACGAGGCCGCATGACATTTATTTTGTTCCTGCCGCACCATCATCTGGTATCAGTGAAATCGAAAGGTTGGAAAACCTTTCCGGCCACATGGGTGACTCTTCCGCAGAGAAGGACGAAGAAGTGAAGCAGCGCTCGACCGCATATTTGCTTCTTTTCGAACGAGTACTAAAATCGTTGTCCACGTTTCCGGGGAACGAAAGAGCTCTGCGACCTCATTTGAAAACTATCGTTTCCACCTGCGTTGGTTCGTCTATGGAAAAGTCAGAGTTCACAATGGACAACCATTGCATGCTACTGCGCTACATTTTTCGGTCAATCTCCGCAGGAAAGTTTGAAGAGTCTTATAAAGAACTGCTACCTTTGATTCCTACGGTGCTCAACGGGCTTTTCAGGATTTTGAGGTCGACAGATGATGAGATTCTTTCCAACATTATCATCGAACTTCTGTTGACAATACCAGCACGCCTTTCTTCGCTACTTCCCCATATGAATCTGCTTCTGAGGGTCATTACACGTGCTTTGGAGTCAACGTCGGGAGATTTGGTGAATTTAGGGTATGTGATGTCATCTTATTTTCATTTACGACAAAATGATGACCTCTCTAACCATTTCCTTCAGATTACGTACCTTGGAGTTTTGGGTCGACAATCTGAATCCTGAATTCTTGTTTCCCGAACTATCAAAGCAAAGCCAGCTCTTTGTCCGACTGATGAAGGCGCTATCCTTGCATCTGAGACCAGCACCCTACCCTTACGGGCTTTTGACGCTCCGGCTTCTTGGAAAACTAGGCGGAAAGAATCGCCGGGTTTTGCGTGATCCAATGGATATCACTGATCCTGAAAGGATCAAGGAGAGCATCCATCCTCTTGGCTTTGAAGTCACCTGGTCCCGTATTGAGTCGACTGCCGATCAATCTTCCGAGATGGAAGTAGACGGAGACAATCCTCAGTCTTTCCAAATGGAAATTCCGATAGAAGAATGCGTCCAGATATTGAAACGAATTGCGATGCGTCCAAAATTGGAGTCGGAAAACGCACGGCAAGAGCCTGAAGATGAATCAAACGAAGAGATTACATGGAAAGAAAGCCAAGAGCTATGGAATGTGGACATTCAGAAGACGAATCTATTGCCTTTTTGTTGCGAGGTAATAGATGAAACAAACAGAAACCAGGTCGATGCTGCCTTGGCAGTGCTTCGCGGTGCCTTGACGCAGATTATCACTGTTGAGAACTTCAACGTTGAAGCAATCGATATCGCCGGTGAGTCAGGGACAGTTGACAATGGCGGCGACCGAGTGGTTGAGGGCTCTTTCGACATGCAGTCTTCTTCCTCCACCCTCGCAGCATACGACAGAGACTTGCAGATGGTTGGGCTTGGTTTGATGTACGGGTGTGCTATCGCCCCTGTGCAGGAAGAATCTCTGGCTTACACGAAAGGACTTCTAACCCATCTATACTTGATTGTGCTGAGTCACCAAAAGTGTTTTGCGAGGGTAGATGCGAATGGGTCAACTCTGATTGGAGAAAGAACTGCCGCAGATCTTGGTATTGGTGATGATTCTCAGCATGCTTCCAGGGATAAGATAGCCGAAGAAGGGATGGGGTCTTTGAAGCCATTTGGGTATTTTGAGCAAACAGGGCCCTTGCGGCATATGACTAGTCCAATGATACTGAACAACTCGTTGGCGGAGTTCTTGTCCATGTCTAGTCCCCAATGCAGAGAGATCGGTCTTGGTTTGTTGCAGCATTTGCTTTCATTGCCGCAACAGCTTTGCGTGAAAGCAACAGATGATACAAAAGACGAAAAAAGGAAAAACTTTGAGCTGGATCGTGGTTCGATTCTCTATTTCGAGAATCTGTTGCGAGTCCTGATCGAGAAATGTGTATCTGTTGACTGGAACAGAAGCCAAGGGTTGTATAGCGGCATCAACATTATGATTCAAACTCTAGGGTCTGCGTGGGCCAGAAAGTATGAATCAGAAATACTCTACGCGGCTCTGTTTTCGTTAAAGAGCATACCAAATGAAATGTCGGTAGCAGCAGCAAAAGGGTTTCAGTTTTTGATACGTGTTTGTTTGAGCCTCTATGGGACTCCAACGCTTGGTATCACCGAACAAAGTCCATTTATCTTTGATACACTCTCGAGTCCGGACTATAACAATGAAATCCGCAGTTCACCAGAACCCGCAAAAGATGCGAAACCTGTCACTTCTCCGTGTGGCGATGTTATTCAGACTGTGATAAGTGAGATGGCATCGACGAAACAAATGGTTCGGTACGTTCTTCCTTTTATGAAACTCCCTACTTTTGGTTATGCTCAACTTCCACCAC
The DNA here is from genome assembly GCA_019693525.1 of Cylindrotheca fusiformis. NCBI lineage: Eukaryota > Bacillariophyta > Bacillariophyceae > Bacillariales > Bacillariaceae > Cylindrotheca > Cylindrotheca fusiformis. The sequence continues at coordinate 19,952 of JAAMXS010003355.1, read as the reverse complement.
GCATAGGATCGCTGCCCGATTTATCATGAAGCACTACATCGTGGGTACAAGATCAGAAGACTCCTCGCTTGAACTCTTTCGCAATAGCTTGCCTTTAATCAAGCGGATTGTTTTTTCGCGTTCGCTGCGGTTGCTGCCACTTCCGGAACAAATTGGAGTGGTAGAAGCGCTTACAGTGATTGTGCAGCAAGTGCCGAAGCTTTTCCCTCTTGATGATCAAAACCTCCTTGCGTTTCTATCCGAGCTCCTGAAGATGGCGTCTGTTGCAGACGGGGAGATGACCGATACAAATCAAGCTGGTGAGATGATTGATAAGAATGGTTTGGCAGTGTCCATACATTCAAGACATGGTACAAACAAGGACCCTGCCCCAGCGAGGAAGGCAGCATTTCCTTCATCGGCATTGTTTCTGAGACGCGAATGCATCATCGTTGCAAACGGAGTGAGGATCATTGTGCCACCGGAGTCATCACGTGGTGTTCAATTGAGAGTGTCCATTATTTCTCTCCTTCGCTTTGTCATAAGAGGGCATGCAAACCCCTTCTTTGATGCCGACAAATCCTCTCCGGTTGGTGAGTAAAACTGTATCGAGGTTGTACTCGATTGGTCCGTCATAGTTTATAGTTTTTCTCACGAGTTTCATCAAGGCAATATCCGCCCACATGTAATCAGTCTCTTGTTCCGATCCTTGGTATCCCGTCCTTTGGAAGCTGTTTCTGTTGCGCATGATGCCCTTCGGGATGTTTTGTCACTCAGTGTAGCTGCAGCAGACGGTGCGGAAGGTACAAAGTCAAAATCGCGGTTGCGTAAAGAGTTGTTGCAAACATGCATCCGTCCAGTTCTCCTGAACCTTCGAGATTACACTAGGTTGTCCACACACTTGCTTAGGGGCCTTTCGCGCCTTCTTGCCCTCCTGGCTTCTTGGTTCAACAAAACTCTCGGAGAGAAGCTGCTAGATCACTTGCAGAAATGGACTGATCCAATCAGGCTGAAGGCGCAGAAGATTTGGCCCGAGGGTGAAGAACCCGACGTTGCAGCAGCAATTGTCGATCTATTTGTGTTGCTTCCTCACGCTGCCCACTTCGTGGAACCTCTTGTAAAAACAACCATCAAGCTGGAGGCATGCCTTCCCGCCTTCAAGTCTCGTCACGTTCTGTCCCCCTACAGAAAACCCTTGGCTCGCTATCTGAACAAGCATTGCCAATATGCCGTTCCTTTCTTTTTCCAACGATTGAAAACTCCCCTATATAGCGAGCTTTTTCAAGACTTGATAACACTGGATGAATCAAGGCCATTACGTCAGTATTTGAGTGGGCGGCAGTGCTCAGTATCTCTCTTAAACATCTGCTTTGAACGGCCTTTGGCCATAATACGTTCGGAAAAGGGTACACCAGGGGTTGCTGTGTCTCCGTCAGGCATGATGAATACCACAGAGCTACTGCTGCTTCATGGAATCGAGCCAGTCTCCCTTCAACCAAGTCAAAGGGAAGCGGCTCTTCGTTATGATATAGAGACGAGGAATAAGAAGCTTATTACTCTACAGCAGGAGTTCAATCGCGCGCAGGAGTTACTCCAGGCCAAAATCGCTGCTAGCACCCAGGGGAACCCATCGAGCAAAGCAGTGCTTGAGGACGCAAAAAGGAAACATCAGGTAGCGAAGCTAGCTTATGAAAGAGGTGAGAAAGAGCTCAATGAAAGCAAGCAACGGTATGCATCCGAAATGGCAAGAATCAAATTAGCAGCACAGTCGGAAAAGGATGGAAAGAAGCCGCCAGCAAGGCCAATGAACATAGAAGCTCTTGAATTGCAGCACCAAGGATTTCGCCTGGTCAAGACTTTGATGGAAAATGATGACAGCTACTTGAAGGACCACAACGACGTTTTGAGAGCTTTTCGATGGCTCTGGCGAAGCAAAGGTAGATATTTGCGCTTGCAGCATGAGCTGTCTGTGCCACCAAGGTATCATGGAGAATCAAAATTACTTGCTTCCTTTCTCGTGAACTATTCCGGAAATTTTCCACACGATGTCGACCTGCTTTTCGAGCTGATCCGCATATTTCTCCAATCCAGCGCAAGCGACTTCTCATTCGTCAGGACATTCCTGGCAAGTGCAGTTTCGAATGAGATGCCTGTTGACCAAAAAAAGCAAATTTTGCATCGCTTCTTTGTCCTCCTTGCGGGGGAAAGCACGGAAGAGATTAAAACGCTGAGCATCCAACTTGTGGTTTACCCTATGTTGGAAGCCTCATTTAGAAGGGGTGGAGAATTCCCAGGGAAAAGAAGCACCGAGCACAGTCAAGACTTGAAAGCACGGCGTGGCGACGTTGACATGAAACTTGATTTTGACTTTATTGGGCAGGAAGAAATTAAAAAGTTTTCAGAAGAGGCACTTTTTCATGATGGAAAGCTGATAGTTTGTGGTGACAGATTGAAAGTTGAACTTCTTCGGCTGTCAAACTTGTTCCTTGAGTTTGTCCCACATCATTTGGAAAGGCATGGGAAAGATTTGATCAAATTTTGCTGGGCCTTGCTGAAGAGTGACGATGCATCATGCAAAAATTGGGCATACCTTGTTGTGTGCCGTTTTGCATCAGTTCTTGCCACTCCATCAAAGATCGTCCTGCAAGTTTACGTTGCACTTTTGAGATCCCATCAACAGGATGGGAAAGATCTGGTAAGGGAGGCTCTAGACTTGCTTGTCCCATGTTTACCTAGAACACTTGACGCGGCAGATTTGGAGAAAGTGCTTGACTGTACCAATCGAATAATGTTTGAAGAAGGGAATTCAGTTCCTCAGCTTGCTCACGTGTGGCATACAATCACAAAGCATCCTCATGTGTTCCGAGCTCATAGCAGTCAATTTCTCCCATACATGATAAACTCGTTGAACAGACTTGGGCTTCCACCAAATTGTCCCCCAGAGAATAGGCTTCTTTCAATATCTATCGTTGAATTGGTGACAGAATGGGATACAAGTCAAGGAACTTCTTCTGGGGGAGCATTTGTCAAGCACAGCATAGGATCAAAGCGAGCTGCCGAAGAAACGCCAGAAGATTCTTCTGCTACTCAGAAAAAACAAAAGTCTCTTTCGGGTCCAATCGACACTTCACAAAAGTTGAAGCATGACGATTGTGTATTGTTGGATGAAACCATGGTAAGCATCTGTGGCAGGAAGGGCATTGGTTTGTTGTTGCAGACTCACAGCTGCTTCGGAAGGTCGAGACCGTTGCAAACTTTATCCTTCGTTTAAAACTTCTTCTTGCGGATCCAAAAGTTGAGGCTGGAGCCATCAATCTCGATGTTCGACTCGGAAAGCTATTCGAAACAATTGCTACCAAATGGAGACGATGCAGATTGCGTCCATTGTATCTCGAGAAAGTCGTATCAATGTGTAAAGAGGAAAACACACTACGCGCAACCTCGAGCTTGGACGACAAGGGGAAACTAAAGCCAACCAGTAAATCGAAATCTTCAAAAGCGACACCTTCTGGAACCAAAGGAGATGACGCAACAAAAGTCATGTCGTCAGTGCTTTCAGCATGCCTTGATATATTTATTGTCTTGGTTGAGAAAGCCCCGGAAAATCCTTTCTTGAGTAGCAACCCATATCAATTGAATGAAGTTCTTGTGTCTTGCTTCTTCCGTGCTCGCGAACCTGACGAGCTTGAGATCCGAGCAAAGCTACAACGGTTCGTTGTGAGGTTTCTTTCTTGTAAGACAGGGAGTGGAACGTCGAAGGGAGCGGTTGCCCAGCTAATAAGTGTTCAGCTCGAAAGTTTCTTGGTGGAAGCCGAAATTGGGTATAGAGCTATGCTCGCTGGAAGTCATTCGTCTGCTGATGCTAATCGCCAGACCAGTAGTCGACTGCGACAAACAACGTCAGAGACGGAACGACCCGAAGTTACCACTGCTTCTTTTGCTTTGATTGTCATTCAAGAAGTGAGTGCCAATAAAGCTGGTTATTTCAAGACCTTCTCCAGCTCTTTGCTTTCCCTACTAGGGGTTGTGGTGAAGAAGCATATCGCAGATGCTTCGGCAAAGCAGAAGCAGGGAGGGGCTCTTTACGCTCCTCAAGTTGGAGCTATAGGTATCAGGCAAATGCATCATACGCCCACATCAGGGATCGTCAGCGAGTCGCACATCATGGACAACGCCAGGGCGATGTCCGTTGGACCTAGGTCGACGCAAGCCAAAAAACCCTATCCATCCCTTGAGCTGAAGGAGTTTGATCAGACTCTACGTTCGGCAGCAATTATCACAGAAGTACTCGGGTCCAGTGACATACCCTACTCTTTTACGAGCCACCGAGAAATGCTACTCCAACTGCTTGGGAGCATTCTTGACTCGAGTAGCAATTTGCAACTCTTGCTAACAGCAGTCCGTGTCGTCAGCAGGTGGTTACTCTGCGATGTGTCAGGGGGGCCACTGACGGCGAAAGAGCGTCGGAATTTTTTGTGGAGAATTAGTTCATTTGATTTCAACGGGCTTCCTGATGCAGTAGCGCAGCCTCTTGGCGATCTTCTCGCTCATTTTGTCTTGGCATTTGCAAAACGACGAGGACTCAAGTTCCAATATGAGAGCACCCCCAACCATGTACCCAGTTTGGAGCATTCCGGCTGTATAACCATGCCACAGCGTGTCAAAGAAGGGGATGACATCATGATGGGTCGGTCTATTGTTGCGTGCCTGTTGTCAGCAAATCGTGAATTGAGGAAAGAATTACTTTGTTTGTACATCTCCCAAAGTAGCATTGAAAGAGACCAAAGCCTGACTGGTCTTGCTGGTATTCCACTAAGATCCCCTGCAGAAGTGCTCTGGCAACTTCTACACAGCGACTTCGAAGGACTGGGCGGGAGATATTGGGTTGTAGTGTTTGTCGAATTGCTTCTTGCAATGGTCCAATCGGGTGACCAGGCGCGAAGCCAGGAAGTTTCTCCCAACGAAAGCAGCATGCACCGAGTGCTACCATTTCCTCAGCTTTCAAAAGCCAATCAGCTGTCGGCATTGCATGCTAGATGCATGTCAGACTACAGGTTGTTCATGAGACGGTTTCTTGCCGAGAAAGACGATATTTCGAGAGGTGGCAAACAATGTATTGGGGCACTTCAGCAGCTTGCTCATGGAGATGTAGCAATCTGCCAATCTTTGTTCGAGACGCTCCTTCCAGCTTCGTGGAGTGCTGTACCCAATGATCACATTCGTTTGCAGCTCGTATCTGCCATGGAGACACTTTTGTCACGGCCATTTCATTCCCAGTACTTCAAAACTAACGGAAAGGGAAATGAACACCTATCAATGAGTGGAATTCGGTCCTTTCTGAACGGAGTGTCCACCCTGAGCCCCCTTCCGTCCCTTGATATAGACCTTTTGATTTTCCTTGCAGAGACTTACAATTGCTGGTATGAAGTCCTTTCAATTCTGGAGGACCAACTTTCGGTTGTATCCAGTACAAAGTTAACAGCAGCTGGGATCACTTTCCGCGACAAAACGATCATGGCAATGCGGCACTGTTACAGACAACTCGGAGAGTCGAATGTCTGGATGAGCCTTGCGCTAAAATCATGCGAGGTACCCGAAACAAAACGTGCTGCTTCACTTGACGTCTATGGGAGGGTTGATGAGGCTCTGGAAGCCTACTCTAGTTTAGTGGACATGGTTGAATCTAGGGCATCGTCGCCTGCTGACCCAGAGTTGCAGTTATGGGAAGCCAGATGGGTCGATATCAATCGCCAGCAATGCCAGCTTAATGCAGTATCGGAGTATGCCAAAGCATCTGGAAATAGCTTGCTGATGTTAGAATGTGGTTGGAAGCGACAAGATTGGGATGCAGTGAGAGAGTTATGTTCCACTTCGCCACTCATTGCAGCTGTCGAATCGGGGGAACCTGCTGTGAAAATGAGCGAAACTCTTCTTGCTGTTGCTGACGGGAAGTTGAGCGACGTTGAGAATCTCCATGCCCAAACAGCTCAACTATGCCTTTACAAGTGGCAACAGCTACCAAGTTTTACCAGTGGCAGCAATGCCCATGCAGGGCTTTTGCATTTCTTCCATAGATTGGTTGAAATTCGCGAATCTGGACAGATTATGGTCGAAACAAGCAATCACTCAACTGGCAAAACGTTGCCTGATTTGAAGAATTTACTCAAGTAAGTATGACGGCAGAAACGGTTATCAATGTTTCCTTTTCGTCCAATAACAGTTTTGCATGTTTTCAGTGCCTGGAGACATCGCCTACCTAACGACTACGAGGACCTGACGATGTGGGACGAAGTGTTCACATGGCGTTCTCATATGTTTACTGCAATTACTTCCAACTTTCATTGGAGTGAGCCAAGTACCCTGGCTACACTTCATGATCGCCCGTGGACGGCTATCAGGATGTCAATGACAGCAAGAAAGCAGGGAATGCGCCAGGTGAGGGAGAAACTCGATCATGACAAGACCAATCATGCAACACTTACTAACTCAGCACAAATAGACTTCCCTCCTTCTTCTCAATAAATTGACAGACAATAGAGCGATGGATGTGTCGGACGCGTATTTGAAGCTTCGAGAGCAGATTCTCTCTTTCAACAATCCTGAGAGTGATCTGGAGCGCACCGGAGGGTTGAACCTAATAAATACGACAAATTTGTCCTTTTTTGACCAGTCTCAAAAGAGTGAACTTTTCCGGCTAAAGGCAATCTTCCTTGCATCATTAAGGCGGACATCCAAGTCAAATCAGGCTTATTGTCACTCGGTGCAGATATGCCCGACACATTCAAAATCATGGGTAAGTTGGGGAGGTCTCTGCTCATCTCTAGGCACGTTGACAGAAAGGCAGGCAGAACAGATGGCATTGAAAAGTGGTTCATCCGAAAAGAGCAAGGTAAGTGTTTTGGAATTGTATCAGTGTATGGAGATTGGCTCGAACAAAGCACTGAATGGATGATGGCTTTGATTTTGCAGGAAGCCCAAGCAGCTTCCGCAAAGAAGGTTGCTCAGTATTTAGCTCAGGCCATGGGGTGCTACATGGAAGCTGTACAGATCAATTCGGATGACCAGTCTCGAATTCATCTTCCTAAGTGTCTTTGGATGTTGACCAAAGACGGCTCGTCACCCGGGGTGTTATGTCAGACATTAGAGAATCGGGGGACTCAATTGCCACCATGGGTTTGGCTGCCATGGATCCCTCAACTACTGACAGGACTTTGTCGCGTGGAAGGGCGTGCAATTAAAGCAATTCTAAGCTGCTTGGTCAAGGCTTATCCCCAAGCAGTCTACTACTCTCTTCGGGCTTTCTATCTTGAGCGGAGAGACGTTGAGCGGGCAAAGGGGGTCCCATCTTCAGGTCAGCACATGGCTTCAGTAGCCCATGCAGAGGAGATGATGTCGACTTTGCGTCGATCGCATGCATCCCTCTGGAGCTCTTTGGAGGCTATACTCGAAGAGCTGATTGTCAAGTTCCGCCCGTCGTACGAAGAAGAATTACTTGCAACAATATCTGCATTGCTTGAGCGTGCTGAATCGCATGCTGAGAAGCAATGTCTCTCTGACAACGAGCAACTGGAAGATGAGGATGCAATGGTTGCGTCTTGGTCAAAAACTTTAAGTCGCATAGCAGCCAAGTTCTTTCAGACGCCGGATCCATCTTCTGGCTCTCAGCGACGAGACGAACGTGCAAAGAAAACAGCGGAATTCAAGAAGAAGTACAAGTTAGATTTCGAGAACGATTTTAAGGTCGACGCGGCGGGGAATGTAGATGGTTTGGCTGATGCTAGTGAAAAGGCGCGCTTCAGCCTCGAAGAGTACATTACGAAGCTGCAGCTCTGGAAGCGAAGGCTAGAAGCCCAGGTTGCTTGTACACCCAACTCGTTGCCATTAATAGAGTCCTCACCATCACTGGCGATGTTTGCGGGCGACGTCCCAGATCTCTGGCCGGGTGCTTGCGATACGAAGTACGCGAATTCAAGCACCATACGTCATCCAAGTGAAGAAGGAGGCAATGGGCATAATCAATCATCTACTTCGTCGTCCGCTGCAATAGCACGGAGGGCAGCACACACAGCTGCCGCTGCAGCAGCTGCCGCTGCAGCAAAGGAAGGAATCGGTGGTGAATATGGCGGAGGCTCGGCATCCATAGAAATTCCTGGACAGTATTGTCCCAACTCCTGCTCATCCGCTGACACGAAGCCAAGCCCTGAATTGCATTCAAAGTTGATGAGGTTCAAACCACATGTCGATGTCTTGCGACGGAATGATCAATTGGTCCGAAGGGTTGGAATGGTCGGTAGCGATGGACGCACCTATAACTTTCTGCTTCAATTTGCAATTCCATACTGGACGCGTACAGATGAGCGTACTGCGCAAACACATTATGTGATTGACAAGTTCTTGAAGAAGAATATCACAAGTGCAAGAAATCATCTTTCTGTGCAACCAAGCGCTGCCATACCAGTGGCCCAGCGTCTGCGAATGACTCTGGATGTTGATGCAAGGGTCGCTCTAGATGACGTCTTAAGGACAAACCTCGGACGGAAGCACACTGAAGTCTCGGCGATCCCGGCAGCGTTTCTAAAGCAAGTGTCTGAAGGTTTCAAAGACAAGATCGGCCCTGAAATGCCGCAAGAGGAGAAGAAAAGAATGGAGAAAGAAGTGAGACTTGAAGCGTTTCATGCTATATGCAACTCTGGAATTGAAAGCTGCATGCTTCGCAACCACATTCAATCTGTTTTGGATGGACCTGAACCATTCTTCCATTTTCGCCGTGCTGTTGCAGGGCAACTTGCTGCAAACTCACTCCTTCAGTACATCTTTGCAGTAGCAGAGCGAACACCTCAGCGATTTGTTATCCTGCAGAACAATGGACGAGTACTATCTCCGGACTTCAGAGTTTCATATACAACCCAAGGTATCTACTGTTTCGTATCACACCTAGCTTCTCTATTTCTCTTGACTAAAAATGATCCTCTCCCCTATCTCAGGTTTCATTGACAGTCTGGAAATGCCTTTCAGAATGACCCCAAACGTCGAGAGTCTGATCGGCCAGTCTTACCTTGAAGGTCGATTCATAAAGGGGATCGCCATGATTGCCTTCGCAATAGTGGAACATCGAGACGAATTTGATCCGATTCTTCGCCTTTTGATGAGAGATGACATCCTTGCATGGTACAGCAAGTCCCAGGCCAGGGTTGACTCAAAAACACAAGACTTAGAACGTCAGCTTGTTGAGCGCGTAACCAAGAATGTTGCTACCTTACAGTCTCGGATCGCCGAGTGTGCTCCCAATCAAAAGAAAACAAGCAAAGATCCAGTAGATTCACGAGTTCAAGATCTTTGTTTTACCGCGGCGGATCCTGACAAGCTTTGTATGATGCCAACAAATTATCACGCATGGCTCTAGGAGTATAGCATTGTAGTTTAACCCAGCGGTTCGCTTCATTTTATGCTACAATGGGATCATGGATTATCCACCCTAATCAACTTCTACTTGCTACTATTGGAAAAGCATGTTGGAATATGCTGGTAGCAACACTTAGACTAGCAGTCGTCCACCATTCCTTCGAGGCCGAGACGCGACGCAACTTTTGGATCAATGGTGGGAGTATACTGTAGTCCTGTACACGTTGCCAGTTGCTTTCCATAACGCAGTACCTCGGATGGCTCAATTTCACCCGAATTAATGTGATGTGCGAGGAATGCTTTGTATGCCGCCTCAGCATTTGGCGTAAGTGTGGCATGGCCACTTCTAATTTTCAATCGCGTCTCTTCAATCTTCTCCTCAGTACATTGATCAAGCCCAGCATCGAACTCCTGCACATCTGCTCGAATACCAAGCTGCCGTTTTCCGGAAAGCAGATTCTTTTCAAAAGGCAAGAGTACTAAAAGTCCTTTACCAGCTCTACCCGCTCTCGCAGTTCGACCAAGACGATGGATGTAACTGTCCCTGTTGGCAGGAGCTCCGTACTTTTAACGCAGAAAGGAATTGTAAGGGAGAGAGGAGTGAAACAACACAAACACTGCCACTCATCAACCTACCTGGACTACGAGTGATACGTCAGGATAGTCCACCCCTGAGAAACGAGCGACATAGTGAGCCTGACCGACGACAGACGTTTCTAGAGAGAAAAGGGAACCTACCTCTTGCGGATACATCACTTGTGAAAAGGATACCTTTCTGTGCTTTCCGAAAAGAGACACTCGCCCTGCTTCGAGATGCCTGCGACAACCGCGAATGGATTTCTAATACAGGTATATTCAGCCCTGCATTGAAGAAAAGAGAAAAGAACTTGACCAATCTTCCTGCAGGAACTAACGAGGTGCATGAGACTCAGATTTTTCTTTGACCTTTTCCACTTTCTCAAAACTCACAGAAGACAATTATTTTGTAATTCTTGTCGTGCTTCATTTCCTGTTGAATAATTCTGACCAACTCTGAAACGTAGTCATCCATGGTGTCCAGCTTGTAAACGAACTGTTTGACTCGATCATTGGTTTCTGATTTTGCCGAGCTGTCACCATCCACGCAGTCGATTTCGACATAATCGATTTTCATAGCGTTCCTCAAAAGTACACGCAGCCTTTTAGGCATGGTTGCAGAAAAGAGAAGAGTTTGTCGTCTTTTTGCGCGAGGGAGAAACGACAATATTTTCCTTGTTTCTTGTGGAAAGCTCTCAAACAACCTGTCAGCTTCATCCAAAACAACAATCTTTGATTCATCTACGATATCACAAAACTTTCGCCGGCCCACTCTAGTGTTGTCAAGATGTTCCAAAAGTCGACCTGGCGTAGCAACGAGTATAGATGGCAAACGTGGACTGAGGAGCCGTACATCGCGTTGAATCTTTGTTCCACCATATACGCAGACAACTTCAAAGTCGTTTAAGAAAGTGGTCAGACTTTTTGCTTGATCAGCAATCTGAATGGCAAGTTCTCGAGTTGGAGCAACAACAATGATCCCAATATTTCGTCCAGGTTTGTACAAGTCCAGATCGAATTCAAGTAGTCTTTCAACAATTGGCAATAGAAAAGCCAAGGTCTTTCCAGTTCCTGTCTTCGAGCGTCCCAAAATACTTTTTCCACCAAGTGCTTCTTCGTATGTCCTGGCCTGAATTTGAGTCATAGCTTGGAGTCCAAGAACTTCTGCAATGCCCCTTTTCAGCGCTGGATGGATGTCCGATCGATCTGCAAACCTCAGGTTTGTCAGCAAGCTAGGGTCATTCAGGGCTTGCTGATGGCGCGCTTGAGCATCGATGGGCCTATTTTCAGCAGACGGTGAAGTCTTGGAGGGACGCTGTGGTCTTATTCGAGGCGGACGTTGCCGTCGTTTGGGCGATGATTGTTCTCCAGAGCTGTCTTTGGAAGCTAGTTGGAATATAGAAACGGATCTCCGTGTTGAAGAGCTCGAAGGAAGAAATCCATAGACGTAGGTGTTTAAAAGAGGTAATAAACAGACAAGAGTGCGTTTGACAGGGATCATGATGAGCAGCAATGTCGCTTTGAAGCATGGTTTTTTGGAAATAGCATTCCAAACATATTGTTTAGTGGTCAAAGTAAAAAGACTATGGCAGTCTCTTGGGTCGGAGAAATCTAGTCGAACCAGTCAACCGACACACGAGCTTGGACGTCCAGTCAGATGGGCCATTCGCCAGTTTGTGCTCATGACCGATTTTAGGGATTCGATTCGTCTTGTGACACATCCACTCTACCATAATAGCTGAATGAACACTTGTTGCCATCAACTGCTGTGTTCTGGCTTTTATCACATTACTCAGCAGAGGAACATTCAGGCAGTTGTCCTCTGCTACGATGCTTGCTAACGGCTTGTTGTTGGCGCGTACTCCGATTTGATGGCCAGTCAACCAACAGACACAAAGCCAAGCACGAAACTTAGTTAATGCAGGGATGCACACACATGTCTGCTTGAGCTATATGCCAAAAACAAGGTACGCTCGAAACATCATCTAGTGGATTTTTGATTGTCAGGGGATTATTACGTTTAGATGACGAGTCGGAGAGTACGATCTTTGCGTTATGCAATTGATCTCTCCATGTCGATTTAAAGAACGAGGCATTTGTATGATGACATGAATCGACCTTTCCTTTTTTGCACCGACTACAGATTTAAGGCTCTCTATGTTTCTCATCTTCTATCTTTCCTTTCAGACAGCCAGTCACTCAGAGATCATTGGCAATTTGCGTGATGATGATAGAATTACCTGGCAAAGGTTAGTTTTGAATACAAATATCCTGATTTTGTTTTAACAGTCAGAGGATTATTACGTTTAGATGACGAGTCGGAGAGACTGGTCGTTGCGTTATGCAGCTGATCCCTCCATGTCGATTTAAGAACGAGGCATTTGTATGATGGCAGAATTCAATCATCCAACACGCTGCCGAAAGCATCATTTTTTCCGTCGACTCAAATATCTTGTTTCCTTATTACTTGTAGCACAGGGAATGAACGGAGAATTCCGCTATTACCATCATTTTTATACTATTTTAGACAGCGACAGTGAATATATGAAGCGGGAAGTCGGTCAAGAATCAAAACCTACAGGTACAACAATAAAATAGAGCATTTCGTTTGGATACAAACCGTCCACCATCCAACCAAAACACTTGGTTACTATATGGTGCTTCTCACTTCGTGGGCACCTGTTCGCTAGCTTGACGTATCTTGCCTTTGCGTTGTCAAGGAAACAGAGCAGTTCTGAGAGCCTAACCACCCTTTGTCATACGCTTTTGTCACTAGCAGTCAATCTCCAATCTACCGATTGCCCCTGTGCAGCAAAAAAGCCTTGGAATCTTAATATGCTCGGGTAGAGCTTTCTCATAACCCCAATACTGCACATTAGCCGACACCTCGTCTTGACCTTGAGTGTACCCCATTGTATGTCCATCGTACGTGCGTTGCCCATTTATTGCAGCGCAGTGACAGCGCAGAGGAGGACAACAAAACCAGCATGGCTCGAACACAAGGTGTTGATGCCAGTGCAGCTTGTTATCATAGACAACCTGACGAGGCTTGTCAGGAGAGAAATCCTATTGCAATAGTATTGTTCGATGATGATCGCAAGCAAAATGTTGCAGTCAAGGTTGCCGGTTTTAGCTGTCAGGAGTTACTGTGGGACGTCTGTTTCTTCCCTTCCAATGAAAGCAGGGACTTCGATGAAAAGCCTTGGAGTGTTTAAGGGGCAAGATCCACCAGTTGCGAAAGAACGAGATGAATATCCGGCATGGGTAGGACAATTGGTGGAGCCAATGCCAAGCTTGGCAAAGTTGCGACGAATGCCGAACGAAGAAGCCGACGACAAAGAAATTCTTCGTTTCTTGAAGCTGAACAGACGCATAAGAATCCGTGGACATAACGAAGAAAGTGCAACTTAGGAAAGGTAGACTAATGGGACAAGTAAAAGTGCAAGGATACAAGAAGTAAAATCCGTCATATGCCTAGGTCTTGGCTCGCTGGAAAGGACCCATAAATGAATTCAGATTTTCGCTCCATCTAAAAGGTTTAAGCAATGTGCTAGTTAGATTAAGCAGTCGTAGTTCGGGTGTACGCTTTTCTTTTTTGAGTATAAGTTGTCGCAAGTAGCATAAAACAATGTCAAATATGAAAATCAACTGGATCCAAGATAAGAAATCAGGACCTATTCTCCTTCAGGGCTACTGTCCCCTCCTCCTGATGGGAGCTCACGCTTTTCCAATATCTTATCAATGATTCCGAACTCCAAAGCTTGGGACACGTCCATAAATGTGTCTCTGTCCATAACCTTTTCAATCGTTTCCAGAGGTTGACCAGTGTGGAAGACATAAAGATCATTCAAACGTCTTCGAACGTCCAGGATATTCTGGGCCTGAATGTGAATATCACTGGCCATTCCCTGTGCTCCCCCAGACGGTTGATGCAGCATGATACGAGCATTTGGCAAAGCCATGCGCACCTGGCCTCCACACAATAGAAGGGATCCCATGGATGCTGCCTGGCCCATCGCAATAGTGTTGACTTCTGGATTGATGTATTGCATGGTATCGTAGATGGCTAATCCTGCAGTTACGCTTCCTCCTGGACTGTTAATGTACATGGACAACGGTTTGTTGGGTGCTTCTGCCTCCAAAAACAATAATTGCGCAGTGACAAGGCTAGCCATCGTATCTGTAACCTCCCCATGAACACAAATTATTCTCTCTCGTAAGAGACGAGAGTAGATATCAAATGCACGCTCTCCCATCGACCCCTTTTCCAAAACAGTAGGAATTGTGATGCTTCGTTTCGCCACTTTGCCCAGACTACGGTGGACAGCTTCGTGCCTGAAGAACAAAGCTGATTGAGCAGATAGCATGGTTTCAATGAATGTATTGGAAACCTACTAATTCCCTTTGATGTAGCTGCTGTTCGTTGAAAGAGGAGAGAAGTCGTCTTCCTTTGAATTCGACGATACAGGAAAGCCAGGATCCAAGATGGATGGGATGGATTTGATGTGACTTGACAGCGCGTCATTTGAAGGGAGTTGGTTTTGGTGACGAAAGTCATCCATGAAAGGGGCGAAAAAACAGTTTTCCCCGCAAAAGATGTCCCCATTTCCTCATGGGCAAAAACCCAACAAATAGTCCCATCTTCGGCTGAGCTACAAATCCTGGGGTGTTCAGGGTTTCGAATCAATTTCCATAAGGGGCTATTCTCTGGTGCTACAAACCAAGCTTCCTGTCTCCAGCACAAGTATGTGTGAGCCTCTACGCTACTCAAGGGTATGTGGTTTTGAGGTTGAGGGTAGTTTTTTGAGTCACGGGCTCAGTCTTGCCAAATATCCTTCATCGAAACGTATACCTCCTACGACATCCTACGACGTCAAGTAGAATATGTAGCGGCTTTACAGCGCACGGAAATGCCAAACGTCTGTCGAGCAAGGATGAAGCACCTAACGGTCCAAAATGGCATAGACAAAAGTCTCGTTCTTGCATGGCCGAGAAGGAAAGGCATTTGAGCAATCGTTCGAGCTTCGTAGCCTTTTTCTATCGTTCCTGCACAGAAGGTACGTCGATTCCTTTTGAATATTCTTGATTCTTGTTATCGTCAAAGGCGCATCATTTCTGGATTTTTGAACAGAGCATCATGATGTCCTTGCTCATTTGATGGGCTTGTTTTCTTGCGGCACGTCTCGGCATTCTATTGCGTTCCTTACATCAGATGTTTGCTTCTGTACTAAGTAAATAGAAGGTTAGCTACTGGATAGGAAAAATAAATCATGAATGGAAATTCGAATGGTGGTCGAATCTTGGTCCTCTACAAGGTCGCCAATTCTGAAACTGACAAAAGCAGTCCACTGTACAACTGTTTCAGCATGCCGTATGGATCAGGTCCTACTCTTGCGAGAGTGAAACAGTAAGTTGCAGTAGACAGCCTACTTTACATGTCGGATTATACGTTTTTTCTCACATAGCCTACTGTATGCAAAATTTTGCAGGCACTGTGCGGCTGCTCATTCCCTAAGTCAGCTGGGTCCAGAGGGATATCACTGGAGAGTTCTAGTCGAAGACAAGGTTTCGGCAGACAATTCGGGAGAAAGGCCATTTAGCTGGTGGGATATTCAAGATGGAAATGCCAAATTGCCTGTCAAACAGTGCCCGCAAAACGAGTTGAGGAAACTTCTTCAGCCCAGGCTCCCTGCGAGCTCCACTGATTCTGCAACCAAAGCAGCCAAGGGTGCTTTCAAAATGATGGGAAAGATGGCAGAATCTGTTGTTGGAGGCGATGGAGGTGAAAGTTCCGGCCCGCCCGTTGCTGTCTTGACTTTCAAACTTGTTGATTTGGTCAAAATTCAGGACGAAATGGAGAAACGGGGTGCCCCACCACCTCGCAGGCAACCATCGGCTCGTGCTCCACCAAGTCGACCAGCTGCAGCAGCTTCGAGAGCGGCGGCTAGACCAACGACACAATCTAGGCCGCAAGCTAGGCCACAGTCGGCTGCTCCTCAGCGGCGAGCACCACCAAAGCAACAAGAGGCTTCGTTGCTAGACTTTGGAAATGGACCTGCTCCAGCTCCTGCACGAGGAAACCCGAAGGTACTCAACCACACCTCATCGGCTCCAGCATCAATGGATGAAACTCGTGCGCAACGTCTAAAACGACAGCAGGAGCAAAAAATGAGAAATTCCAATCGTGTCTGGGACGAAATTGATCAGCGATGGGTTGAAGCCAAACCCAACAAACCTCCGGGAGCTGCAGCATCGAAACCAAAAGCAAAGGCTGTAGGACTGAAACTAGACGGATCAAGTGCCGTAGGGAAAAGTGCGAGCGTACAGGCAGGAGTGAACAAGAGGGTCAACGAGATGGCAGAAGCACAGCAGAAGGCGTTGAGAGAGGTTAGGGAACGAGAAGAAAAGAAAAAGCGTGACGAGGAGGAGGAAGATGAGGTTCGAAAACGATTGGAACCAAAAATAAAGAAGTGGAGCGAGGAGCATGGCAAAAAGAAACAGATTCGTGCTCTGTTGGCGTCCCTTCACACGATTTTGTGGCCAGGTGCGAAATGGAAGCAAATCGGTATTGGTGACCTGTTGGACGATAGCAAAGTGAAGCGTGCGTTCCACAAGGCAACGTTGGTAGTCCATCCAGACAAAACGCATGATTTGCCGGCGGAACAGCGTTTCTTGGCGAAACGTATTTTCGATGCCTTGTCTCAAGCCAAGACAGAATTCGACAATTCAAAATAGAAAAGGAACAACATCCTAGATATACTGTTCAGTTTTCCACTATTTTTCTGTCATTGTATGGATTGCAACAGTATTTTGTGGAAAATCCCCAATGAATGATGATAGACCGCAAGAGGGCATTTGACTGGGGATGAAAGTAGACGACTTTACTGGAGTTCTCCAATATTGCCATGGCAATGAATTGAAATGCTACTCGTCCAGCAAAACTCATGATGAATAATAGGGGAAAAGACTCCGTTACGGGGGAGGTCTCCCATATGATCTTGGCAATGAATTGAAATGATAGAGAAAAAAGTCTCCGTCACGGGGAATCGAACCCCGGTCTCCCGCGTGACAGGCGGGGATACTAGCCACTATACTATGACGGATTTGATGTCTACTTTCTCAATCATTGGCTTTATTATTAATAAAAGATGGCAATCAATGGCTGGCTTGGACCCATTTCCACTCCAACGACCAATGCACTTTTTGGATACTGTCGTCATCTTGTATTGATTTCGCGGCCGCAATCCCCCAGCAACATACTTCATGAGCGAAACCTGCGTTTTCGCCCACTTATATCTGGGCAGTGCAGTCAGAATGAAGGCAGATGAAGAATCGAAAAGTAGGGCGAAACTCAACGTCGAAATACAGAAGTTCTTGGAGGATCGCTACCGAAGTTTGTATAGAAAAACAAGGGACCAAAACACCATTGGATCAAAAGTCCAGGCTATCATTGATAAGAAAAATGGTATTGATGCCGACTCCGTCTCTTTCCCTTCTCTTTCATACAAGACTTTCGGAAAAAGGGGGAGAAGACTACCAAGAAAAACCTGGAAGAAAGGGGATTCATTTGATTGTCGAAGCCATACGTTGAATCAAAACGGCACCATCATTGTTGTTGACGTGACAGCGATATCTGAGTTGAGTGCATTTGAACGTTCATGCCTTGATGATTGGGATCAATCCAAAGTCGATTGCTTTCTCAGGAGGAGGGTCGAACTCAATTGTTGTGACGACACATCAACGCTTGGTTGGTGGGAACGACCACTTTGGGCGTGGAAGCGCGACGAGCTCGTTATTGGACACGGTGCGATGGCCTCAGTTGATATGACAGCAACGCTGAGACGGGCTTTACCATCGTCTTCGTTTTTGAAACTAGTTGTCTCCAACCTTGCAGACATTCCAATAGATTGTTTCCAAGAACATCTACCGTTTCAGCTGATACTGCATCCTCAGTCCACCTTGAAAGAAAGGCAAAACGACCAAAAGAAGACAATTGAAAAACCCGTGATCGATTTGAAGGAGGAAAAGTCGGCAACAGTGTTATCAATGGATTTTGTCCCTGAAACTGAAATGACAAAACCTCAGCCACATACTCCTCCACAAAAAGCAACACCTGCTTCTGAAGCATCTTTCCCTAGTGTTGATACAAGATCGAGAGGCGGCGAAGCTAGCAGCATATCAGAATTGCCTGCAATCGATTGTAATGACGCTAAAAAAGGCACCAAGGACGTCATGGATGAATCTAATGCCAATGAAGACTGCACCCCGACGACACAACTCGTCGATACGGAAACTGCAACTATTTTGTCTGCGTCACCAACTTCGGTAGTGCAGCAGATTAGTCCATTGTCACAGTTAGATAGTCAGGGAGTTGACCTTGCCATGCTATCTAGATTGCCGCTGGCGCTGCGCTCAGAAGCCCGCTTGGCTTTTGCCATTCAAGATAAGAAACGTGAGAAGAAAAGACATACACCTTGCACTAACTCTCCCTTATATCAGTGGCTATCTACAGCCTCGTCATCTTCGACACCTCATAATAATTCAACGCCGACGAGCACTTCTGCACGTCCAACAAAGAAACGAAATCAAACTATCAAGGAGTTCTTCGCGTAGAGCAACAACGTAAGCCACGGCAATACCTTTGCAATGCCATCAGCATTCTTCAGCAGAGACTCGAAATGATGCGGCAACTGGGAGATGATCCGAGGGCTCATCGGGGTTGGGGCACGGCTTCTCGGATAATGTGTCGAGAACCGCAACTGGCTGTAATGCTGCGGTACAATAGATGCGGTCGTAACGTGCTTCAAACAATCCTGCATCGGGTAGTGGATCACTCAGGACTGCCATATCGTGAGCTATTCCCCAGAATTTTCCTCTGGATAGTTCTTTCTGGTATACTTCAATAAATCCTTCAAGCGTTAATATACCACTTTCTGGAAGCATCACTCGTTTCTTTTGTGCGTCATAAGAATCTTCTGGGTTAGGATCCACCCACCCCATTTGTTTTGCTGCCTCTCTGAACTCATCTCCCCTGTTCAATTGCAAGTTGATGGTTAATAACCATATCTCTACCTCTTTAACAGTCATGACACCATCTTCATTTGCACAACGCCGATAAATTCTCCCTAAGCGATCCTTCATCGCGTTTGACAAAATTGGATTATCGTAGGTGGCTTCCTCCATCAAGTTTGAGATTAGTTCCGAGACTACCATTGTAGGCGGTGGTCCATCGTGCCGCTCTACGGACAAGACAGCATCAAGAAGGGGAGATGCCAGGGGAACTTCCTTTCTGCCCGATGACACCGGTGAACCGTCTTCTACAAAATTTTCATCGATGTAGCCATCTTCAAGGTAGCGCACAGCACCACATTCTGACCCACCATTAAAATCTCCGCACACTATCAACCGCAGAGACTTTTCTGGGTCAGGTTCTATCGGCCGCAGGGAAAATACAAACGTGAAATAAACGTGTGGGCGACGAATGCATAGATTGAGTTCAATTTAATACCTTTCAGTTTGCGAGCCATTGTCATTGTTGCCTTCAACGCTTCGCTGATTTGCCGCACTCTTCGTTGGCCCTGTTTGCCAGCTTGTAGATGGCAATTGCAGACAAACCAGCTGTGCTCTGTTTCTTCAGAAGATTGGCTACTCGAGCGGAATGCGGTCAGTAGACATCGATCTTTGTGTACTGCTGGTAAAGAAAGTTCACACTTGGAAGTCTTCCAAAATGTAGCTGGACGAAAACGACCTTTTTTGAATAGTTCAACCCCATCGTAGCCCAAGTCAGACATGAACTCAAAGTCCGTTGCAAAAGTGTCGGGACTCACTTCTTGAAGACACACTATATCCGCATTCACTAATTCAATCCTTTTCTTCAACAAGCTTTGTCGATAATCCCAAGAAGACTGGTACTGCAATTCCTTGGGTAGTGGCGGCATGAACATTTTATATGTCCACCAGCCGTCTGAGCTATTCGGCAGGAGAACATTGTAGGA